>JAVIAB010000088.1:71745622-71987753 GCA_032433765.1 Megaustenia siamemsis | reverse complement strand
ATGTTATGATATGATATATGATATGTGATATGTGATATATGATATGATTATGATATTGATATATGATATATGATATATGATGTGATATGTGATATGTGATATATGAGATATGATATGATATATGATATGATATCTGATATGATATTTTATGATATAATATGTCAGTGGAAATTTGGTGTTAGTGACCATATTTTGTACAGACTAATGGGGTCAGGTAGTCAGTATTACGCCCGTGCCGCTTTACTTTCCCCGAAAAAAATCCAGTACCCATTTAGGCTGGTTGAATCTGGAAGCCGTCGATCAGCATCGAATCCGACTTCTTGTCCTCAGTAGTCCAGTTCACTAACCACTGAGCTATCGCGGCTCCTGTAGTCCAGTTCACTAACTACTGAAGCTATCGCGGCTCCTGTAGTCCAGTTCACTAACTACTGAGCTATCGCGGCTCCTGTAGTCCAGTTCACTAACCACTGAGCTATCGCGGCTCCTGTAGTCCAGTTCACTAACCACTGAGCTATCGCGGCTCCTGTAGTCCAGTTCACTAACCACTGAGCTATCGCGGCTCCTGTAGTCCAGTTCACTAACCACTGAGCTATCGCGGCTCCTGTAGTCCAGTTCACTAACCACTGAGCTATCGCGGCTCCTGTAGTCCAGTTCACTAACCACTGAGCTATCGCGGCTCCTGTAGTCCAGTTCACTAACTACTGAGCTATCGCGGCTCCTGTAGTCCAGTTCACTAACACTGAGCTATCGCGGCTCCTGTAGTCCAGTTCACTAACCACTGAGCTATCGCGGCTCCTGTAGTTCCAGTTCACTAACCACTGAGCTATCGCGGCTCCTGTAGTCCAGTTCACTAACTACTGAGCTATCGCGGCTCCTGTAGTCCAGTTCCACTAACTACTGAGCTATCGCGGCTCCTGTAGTCCAGTTCACTAACTACTGAGCTATCGCGGCTCCTGTAGTCCAGTTCACTAACCACTGAGCTATCGCGGCTCCTGTAGTCCAGTTCACTAACCACTGAGCTATCGCGGCTCCTGTAGTCCAGTTCACTAACCACTGAGCTATCGCGGCTCCTGTAGTCCCAGTTCACTAACCACTGAGCTATCGCGGCTCCTGTAGTCCAGTTCACTAACCACTGAGCTATCGCGGCTCCTGTAGTCCAGTTCACTAACCACTGAGCTATCGCGGCTCCTGTAGTCCAGTTCACTACCCACTGAGCTATCGCGGCTCCTGTAGTCCAGTTCACTAACCACTGAGCTATCGCGGCTCCTGTAGTCCAGTTCACTAACCACTGAGCTATCGCGGCTCCTGTAGTCCAGTTCACTAACCACTGAGCTATCGCGGCTCCTGTAGTCCAGTTCACTAACCACTGAGCTATCGCGGCTCCTGTAGTCCAGTTCACTAACCACTGAGCTATCGCGGCTCCTGTAGTCCAGTTCACTAACCACTGAGCTATCGCGGCTCCTGTAGTCCAGTTCACTAACCACTGAGCTATCGCGGCTCCTGTAGTCCAGTTCACTAACCACTGAGCTATCGCGGCTCCTGTAGTCCAGTTCACTAACCACTGAGCTATCGCGGCTCCTGTAGTCCAGTTCACTAACCACTGAGCTATCGCGGCTCCTGTAGTCCAGTTCACTAACCACTGAGCTATCGCGGCTCCTGTAGTCCAGTTCACTAACCACTGAGCTATCGCGGCTCCTGTAGTCCAGTTCACTAACCACTGAGCTATCGCGGCTCCTGTAGTCCAGTTCACTAACCACTGAGCTATCGCGGCTCCTGTAGTCCAGTTCACTAACAACTGAGCTATCGCGGCTCCTGTAGTCCGTTCACTACCACTGAGCTATCGCGGCTCCTGTAGTCCAGTTCACTAACTACTGAGCTATCGCGGCTCCCTGATGATGCAAGTGATAAAGAAGAAAAAAGTTGATGATGATGATGAAATGGAAGATAGAGATGGTGTTTATAAAAAGGAAGAAAAAATACATTTACGACTTTAATTGTTATACGATTACCTTTAACCATACCATCACCTGTAGAGCAGACTACCGACTGTTTTCGCTGCTGTCGCCCTTCTCATCACCTTCCCTCTCGGATTTACCTGATCCAAAGACAGCATCTTTAACACCTGTCTCATTCGTCAGAGCTTTAGAAACAGAATTTGATTGGAACATTATCGACTGCCAATGACGTCATGACAGGTAAAGTGGCCGTATTCTCACCTGATTATCTCAGCAATGTTTACCTGGATCGTTGCTTGGAAGTCTGCGCTCTCTGCGATGGGGATAGATGACATTTGTATATAGGAAGCTCCAGGTAACTCGGTCAGTGTGCACACACGTTAGGTATAGATTCCTGAAATGTATACACAGCAGTATATGTTATTATTGTGAATGAATTTTTAGTATTCCGTAGGTATAGATTCATTTTGAATGTATGTGTACTTTCTTTCCTTTCTTATTTGCCTTCCAGCGTTGGAGGGATTTATTTTTTTCGTTCGCCAGCTTTTACCTCTGACGAAGCCCCTAGAGACTAGTAACTGAATTTTTGCGTTTTAATCCATTTTTCCCTGGCAGCCGCGTGGACAGGGTCCCTCGCCGCACAGGCAGATAACTCCAACTTCGGAGATGCTCATATTTTTTTCCGTCGATGAGTAATTGACGCTTCAAACTGGGCCCTAGCTGCTGAGACCAGGGGTGGTTGCCGCAGAGAGAGATAATAAATAAAAATCCTAATCGATGCAGCCGGAATTGAACCCACAACCTCTCTGTCTCGTGACCGGCGTCTTGTCTCCAGACCAACCAGTCCCCACCAGGGAGATATAAACTGCGGTCTTTTTACTCTACTGATGGTCTCTTAAAAAAAAACAAAACTGTCTTTGTAGCATTTCTCCATTAATGGAATCTGCCGGGAGGAATTATGGGACTAGAGAATAAAGGCCGCTTGTCGAGTGCAGTCGCCGCTAGGTGCTCTGGTTCCATTTATTGGGTCCGCCCAGGTGAATTACAGGACTATGTATTTTTTTACTTTTTAGTTGTTATTTTTCTTGTTGTTCTTGCATCTTGGGTCCAGGACTGGCATTGGTAGCACAACGTTGGGATGAAGACTGTAAAGTGCCAGTTTTGCCTCCAGAGTTATTTCCTTGTTGGACAATAGTGGTGATAGCTGTACTATGATTTGACAAGCTTTGTTGCATCTTAAGTCTATTTCCGCTGTTTGTGAATTGACGTTTGTCACTAAACTTCCTAGGTATTTGAATTCCTCTACTTGTTTTAGTTGTCTGCCTTCTATAGTTATGTTGATGTTCTGTTTCTCTTTTGCGATATTCATGACTTTTATTTTGTTGTTTTTCATGTTTTATTTGTGCCTGTACCTTTGAGTCTATCTAAGTGTTCTTTGTAGGTCTTCTCTTTTTTTCCTGTATTAGTGCCTGATCGTCTGCAAATAGAAGCTCGTTGATCTCCTCTGTCTCTGATGGGTTGGCTAACTTGCATTGTATAATCTATGTAAATATGAACAATAGGAAGGACAGTAGGCACACCTGTCTTACACCTGATCTAACTTCAAAGCAAAATAGTTAAAATAGATCTTTAACTGAGAACAAAGGAAGGTATCTACTTAGTTTAGGCAGGTACGTAAGAAAGAAAGACAGCAAGAAAAGAAAAAGAAAGAAAGAAAAGAAACATAAAAGAAAGAAAGACAGAAAGAGAAAAAAAGAAAAGAAAGAAAGAAAAAGAAAGAAAGAAAGAAGAAAAAGAAAGAAAGAAAGAAAGAAAGAAAAGGGGAAAGGGAGGGAGGAAAAAAAGAAACAGGAAAAAAAAGAGCAAAGAAAAATAGAAAGAAAGATAGAAAAAATGCAATCAAGAAAGAAAGAAAGAAAGAAAGAAAGAAAGAAAGAAAGAAAGAAAGAAAGAAAGAAAGAAAGAAAGATGTTGTGTTTATGGAATAAAGTGTTATGTCCAAACTATTTTGACCACGAGATGCTTGTCACGGGTCCAGAATTACGTCATCTCCAGCCCTACAAAATGCTTGTCACGGGTCCAATTACGTCATCTCCAGCCCTACAAAATGCTTGTCACGGGTCCAGATTACGTCATCTCCAGCCCTACAAAATGCTTGTCACGGGTCCAGAATTACGTCATCTCCAGCCCTACAAAATGCCTCCACACGTAAGATAAAAGCTGTCTATCCGAATCGAACCAAATTTTCATGTTATCAAAAGTCCAGTTCATTAAACACCGCTCTAGAGATGCACATTAAACACCGCTCTAGAGATGCACATTAAACACCGCTCTAGAAATGCACATTAAACACCGCTCTAGAAATGCACATTAAACACCGCTCTAGAGATGCACATTAAACACCGCTCTAGAGATGCACATTAAACACCGCTCTAGAAATGCACATTAAACACCGCTCTAGAGATGCACATTAAACACCGCTCTAGAGATGCACATTAAACACCGCTCTAGAGATGCACATTAAACACCGCTCTAGAGATGCACATTAAACACCGCTCTAGAGATGCACATTAAACACCGCTCTAGAGATGCACATTAAACACCGCTCTAGAGATGCACATTAAACACCGCTCTAGAGATGCACATTAAACACCGCTCTAGAGATGCACATTAAACACCGCTCTAGAGATGCACATTAAAAACACCGCTCTAGAAATGCACATTAAACACCGCTCTAGAGATGCACATTAAACACCGCTCTAGAGATGCACATTAAACACCGCTCTAGAGATGCACATTAAACACACCGCTCTAGAGATGCACATTAAACACCGCTCTAGAAATGCACATTAAACACCGCTCTAGAAATGCACATTAAACACCGCTCTAGAAATGCACATTAAACACCGCTCTAGAAATGCACATTAAACACCGCTCTAGAAATGCACATTAAACACCGCTCTAGAAATGCACATTAAACACCGCTCTAGAAATGCACATTAAACACCGCTCTAGAAATGCACATTAAACACCGCTCTAGAAATGCATATTAAACACCGCTAGAAATGCACATTAAAACACGCTCTAGAAATGCACATTAAACACCGCTCTAGAAATGCACATTAAACACCGCTCTAGAAATGCACATTAAACACCGCTCTAGAAATGCACATTAAACACCGCTGTAGCGATGGACATAAACACAGATCTAGCGATGCTATTTTCTTACGCTAAATCAAGATATTATCTTATTTGGATTCTTATTACGTTATTTCCTTGGACATTGCGACTCGGTGCATCCGACTTCAGCACGGAATAGTTTTCATTGCCTTGAGTTTTTTCGTGTTTTTTTTGTTTGTTTGTTAAAGCAGCAGTTGTCTGTAGTCAGAAATGTTTCTCCTTTGGAGAACATTTTTACGAAACCGACAAGTCCTCTCTACCCAGACCTCTATCATGTATTGCCCCCCTCTATCCAGACCTCTATCATGTATTGCCCCATCTCTATCCAGACTTATATCATGTATTGCCCCCTCTCTATCCAGACTTATATCATGTATTGCCCCATCTCTATCCAGACTTTTATCATGTATTGCCCCCTCTATACCCAGACTTTTATCATGTATTGTCCCCTCTCTACTCAGACTTCTATCATGTATTGCCCCCTCTATACCCAGACTTCTATCATGTATTGTCCCCTCTATACCCAGACTTTTATCATGTATTGCCCCCTCTATACCCAGACTTTTATCATGTATTGCCCCCTCTATACCAGATTTTTATCATGTATTGGCCCCTCTCTACCCTGACCTCTATCATGTATTGCCCCTCTCTATCCAGACTTATACCATGTATTGCCCCCTCTAGACCCAGACTTGTATCATGTATTAAACCCTCTCTACACATATTTCTATTATTATTGCCCCCTCTATACCCAGACTTTTATCATGTATTGCCCCCTCTCTACCCAGACTTCTATCATGTATTGCCCCCTCTATACCCAGACTTCTATCATGTATTGTCCCCTCTCTACCCAGACTTCTATCATGTATTGCCCCCTCTCTACCCAGACTTCTATCATGTATTGTCCCCTCTATACCCAGACTTCTATCATGTATTGCCCCCTCTAGACCCAGACTGTTATCATGTATTGCCCCCTCTAGACCCAGACTTCTATCATGTATTGTCCCCTCTAGACCCAGACTTCTATCATGTATTGCCCCCTCTAGACCCAGACTTCTATCATGTATTGTCCCCTCTATACCCAGACTTTTATCATGTATGCCCCCTCTCTACCCAGACTTCTATCATGTATTGCCCCCTCTCTACCCAGACTTCTATCATGTATTGCCCCCTCTATACCCAGACTGTTATCATGTATTGCCCCCTCTCTACCCAGACTTCTATCATGTATTGCCCCCTCTATACCCAGACTTCTATCATGTATTGTCCCCTCTCTACCCAGACTTCTATCATGTATTGCCCCCTCTCTACCCAGACTTCTATCATGTATTGTCCCCTCTATACCCAGACTTTTATCATGTATTGCCCCCTCTCTACCCAGACTTATACCATGTATTGCCCCCTCTAGACCCAGACTTGTATCATGTATTAAACCCTCTTTACACATATTTCTATTATGTATTGCCCCCTCTATACCCAGACTGTTATCATGTATTGTCCCATCTCTACCCAGACTTCTATCATGTATTGTCCCCTCTATACCCAGACTTTTTATCATGTATTGCCCCCTCTCTACCCAGACTTCTATCATGTATTGCCCCCTCTCTACCCAGACTTCTATCATGTATTGTCCCCTCTATACCCAGACTTTTATCATGTATTGCCCCCTCTCTACCCAGACTTTTATCATGTATTGCCCCCTCTCTACCCAGACTTTTATCATGTATTGCCCCCTCTATACCCAAACTTTTATCATGTATTGCCCCCTCTATACCCAGACTTTTATCATGTATTGTCCCCTCTCTACCCAGACTTTTATCATGTATTGCCCCCTCTATACCCAGACTTTTATCATGTATTGAACCCTCTCTACACATATTTCTATCATGTATCGCCCCCTCTATACCCAGACTTTTATCATGTATTGCCCCTCTATACCAGACTTTTATCATGTATTGAACCCTCTCTACCCATACTTCTATCATGTATTGCCCCCCTCTATCCCCAGACTTTTATCATGTATTGAACCCTTTCTACCCAGACTTTTATCATGTATTGCCCCCTCTATACCCAGACTTTTATCATGTATTGAACCCTCTCTACCCATACTTCTATCATGTATTGCCCCCTCTATACCCAGACTTTTATCATGTATTGAACCCTCTCTACCCAGACTTTTATCATGTATTGAACCCTCTCTACCCAGACTTTTTATCATGTATTGCCCCTCTATACCCAGACTTTTATCATGTATTGAACCCTCTCTACCCAGACTTTTATCATGTATTGAACTCTCTCTACACATATTTCTATCACGTATTGCCCCCTCTATACCCAGACTTTTATCATATATTGCCCCCTCTATACCCAGACTTTTATCATATATTGCCCCCTCTATACCCAGACTTTTATCATGTATTGCCCCTCTATACCAGACTTCTATCATGTATTGCCCCCTCTATACCCAGACTTCGATCATGTATTGCCCCCTCTATACCCAGACTTTTATCATGTATTGCCCCCTCTCTACCCAGACTTCTATCATGTATTGTCCCCTCTATACCCAGACTTTTATCATGTATTGCCCCTCTCTACCCAGACTTATACCATGTATTGCCCCCTCTAGACCCAGGTATTAAACCTAAACATATTTTTCTATTATGTATTGCCCCCTCTATACCCAGACTGTTATCATGTATTGTCCCATCTCTACCCAGACTTCTATCATGTATTGTCCCCTCTGTAGATATCTGCGAATATATCAATATTTGTAGTGCTGCGGTAAACCTGATATGCAGGGAGCGATATGAACACAGTGCATGGTGACAACGTTACATAGGAGAACAATCGAGACTACTGCTGGTTTTGTCTGCATGCGGCTTTCCCAAGAAAACATCGACAACAAAAACGAACGGATACACAAGCGAAAAATAATCTAACTATATATTAAAAAGTAACTTAAACTAAAAAACTAGGAAAGAGAAAATATGGATTATCTGCATGGAACAGCATGTACCGTCTGCACAGGTCTTTAGCTCTTTCTTCTAGGTGTTACTCATTGACTCAATTATCTATTTTAAGAGAAGTTCATTTGCTGTTGAAGAATATGCTGGACATTTTATTGATGGACAGATGAATCGCCAAGTCAAGAGAAGAGGACTTAATATTGAGTTATTTGTGGGTCATCATCATTGCACTCCGAACATATCCATAAGTGCTCAGATCCCCACCGCAGGAAGTCCCGCAGCGACCAGCGACTGACGACTCCAGTTCTGTGGAGGACTTAATAGCTCGTGGGGGACATCAAGAAAATGTGGCGTGCTGAGGACGGATGTGACGGGTCGAAATGTGCAGTTTTCTTGACTTGGCATACAATAGCGGCAGAACTCATCTGCACCAAAGTGGCGCCCTCTTTAGGTGATTGATGCTGACGAAACAGGTGAATGTACAAAGTATAAGTAGGAAGAAAGGAAGAAGGAAAAGACAAAACAATTTAAAAGAAGAAGAAGAAAGAAGAAGAAGAAGAAGAAGAAGAAGAAGAAGAAGAAGAAGAAGAAGAAGAAGAAGAAGAAAAATAAAATGAAGGAGAAGAAAAATAAAGTGGAAGTCAAAAAAGAAGTAGGTGAAGTGAAAGATAAAGTAGAAGAAGAAGAAAAAAAGAGGAGAATAGAAAACAAAAGTAGAAGAAAAAAGAGGAAGAATAGAAAACAAAAGTAGAAGAAGCAGAAGAAGAATAGAAAACAAAAGTAGAAGAAGCAGAAGAAGAATAGAAAACAAAAGTAGAAGAAGCAGAAGAAGAAGAAGAGAAGAAGTATAAGAAGAAGAAGCAGAAGAAGAAGAAGAAGAATAAGAAGAAGAAGATAAATGTATGTGTTGGGACCTGAATTAGAATTAAATAGAAAGTTCGGTTTGAGTCTGTAACATTTAGCAATAAGCATGCGAGAGAAAGCCTGATTGTTATTGTGAAAGTGAACCACATGAAGCAGTTGGTTTTTGTGTAACATCACGGTTATTTCTTTGTGTTGTGGCTCTCCCGCGTGCTGTTTGTACGAGATGTCTGATGTCCGCTGTACAAACATCACAAGACATGCTGTTTCTTGTTCATTTTGCTGTCGCTGTGTCCAGAGCGACGGGTTGAGAGTCGGGGGGGGGGGGGGGGAGTGGACATGGTAGTTCTGGATCGATACATCAATACTTCCAGGCGCGAGGGCCAGCAATGACGCACATCCATCCCGCAGAAACGGCGGACAGGAGTTGTGCTGCGCTAGTCACAGGTAAGGTATTTGCCGCCAGAGACACGGAAGTGGAGCAGGGTATTCCCCAGAGATGACTATTTGTCACCCAAAACTATCTCGTCTCTTTATGAATGACATTTTTTCGTGTGTACAGAAATGTTATTTTTCATGTGTACATAAACGTCCTCTTTTCGTGTGGACACGGAAGTCCTTTTTCTTATGTGCATAAATTATATTCTTTCGTGTGTACATAATTGACTTCTTTCGTGTGTACACGAATACTTTCCTCGTGCGTACATAAATCATTTTTTATGTCGAGTATACATAAATGATTTCCTTTTCGTGTGTACATTAATGACATATTCCGCCCCACCCACTCCCCGCTTAACATCACGAGGTCAGGCTGTTAGTTTCCTGGCACGGAGACGGCCATCATCGTATTGGCTCGAAATAGTCAGTGACTCATAACATCAATAGAGGAAACAGAATAGGAGAAGAAAAGATGATAATGATGATGATGAAGATAAAGAACGAATGATGATGATGAAGGAGAAGATGATGGTGGTGGTGTTGGTGATGATGATAAAGAACGAATGATGATTATGAAGGAGAATAAGATGATGAAAAAGATGATAATGATTTCGAATAGTATGATGATGGCTATGATGATGATGTAGACGATGATAATGGCGATGAAGATGATGAAGGCGATGATGATTACAATGGTGATGATGATAATTTTGAAGAAGAATATGAGAATGATGATGATGATGATGATGATGATAAACCCGATGATCATGATGATGGTGCTAATAACGATGAAGATGATGATGATGATGATGATGGTGTTAATAACGATGAAGATGATGATGATGATGATGATGATGATGATGAGGATAAACCCGATGATGACGATGATGGTGATGATGATGATGATGATGATGATGATGATGATGATGATAAACCCGATGATGACGATGATGGTGATGATGATGATGATGATGATGATGATGATGATGATGATGATGATGATGATGAGGATAAACCCGATGATGACGATGATGGTGATGATGATGATGGTGATGATGATGATGATGATGGTGATGATGATGATGATGTGATGATGATGATGATGATGATAAACCCGATGATGACGATGATGGTGATGATGATGATGATGATGATGATGGTGATGATGATGATGATGATGATAAACCCGATGATGACGATGATGGTGCTAATAACGATGATGATGATGATGATGATGATGATGATAAACCCGATGATGATGATGATGATGATGATGATGATGATGATGATGATGATGATGATGATGATGATGATAAACCCGATGACGACGATGATGGTGATGATGATGATGATGATGATGGTGATGATGATGATGATGATGATGATGATGATGATGATGATGATGATGATGATAAACCCGATGATGACGATGATGGTGCTAATGACGATGACGATGATGATGATGATGATGATGATGATGATGATGATGATGATGATGATGATGATGATGATGATGATGATGATGATAAACCCGATGACGACGATGATGGTGATGATGATGATGATGGTGATGATGATGATGATGATGATGATGATGGTGATGATGATGATGATGATGATGAGTACTTATTATAAATGCAATGTTCATGAACCATAACTGTATCGATGAAGTTATAACAGCAATCCTTATCTTTCCATGATGTACCCATATCTGGGCGGTACAATCACTATTTCGTCGGAACCATCTGTTCCAAGTAAAAGTCAGGTACCCATTTATGACTAAATAAACACGGAAGCCGTTGGTAGGGATTGAACTCAAACTTTTGTCCTCTCTAGGCCACTTCATTAACCACTGCTCTACCGCTGTTTCTATTTTCTTTCTTTTCACTGTGGCGTTCGCACAAAGAGAGACCACCTAAGGAATGCTGCTTGCTTGCGTCTGCCCGATGACTAAAGGAGTACATCTCTTCATCATCCGCCCTTAAAAGCATGTTAAGTGGGCGTGTGTGGGTTGTGTTGTGGTTTGCAGTATAACTGTGATATTTGCGCCTTTCGGCCCAACACATCCGACTTCAGCATGTAATTTTTGAGAACCCGGTTGTCTTCCCTCTTCGATCCCTACTCACTTGGCCAAACTAGACAGGTTAGTCTGTTACTGGAGGCACCACGGAGAGGTGGAGCAGGGTCTGAATGGTTCTGGTTTACCGATCCAGGCGCAAGCCATCAGCTGTGGGTCGCTGACAACTTCCAGCTCTGTGCTGGGAGGCGCGCCTTCGCTCCTACCTTAGGAATGAATAGTCCCTTATCGTCATCCCCCCTTAAATCGACTTTTCATGGGCGTTATTACGCTGTATTGTAGTAGAAATGTGATTTTTGGGACTTTCAGCCCAACACATCCGACTTTATCACGGTAATTGTTAGTACTGACTTGCCTTCCCTCTCGATGCCTGCTCACTTGGCCAGACTTAGCTGGTTAGTCTGTATCTGACTTGCCTTCCCTCTCGATGCCTGCTCACTTTGCCAGACTTAACTGGTTAGTCTGTATCTGACTTGCCTTCCCTCTCGATGCCTGCTCACTTGCCAGACTTAACTGGTTAGTCTGTTTCTGGGAACACCGCGAAAAGGTGGATTAGGTTTTGTTAGTTCTCGTTCACCGATACTAACGCCAGCTGTCAGCTATGAGTCTCCGATAGCTTCCAGCCCTGTTGCTGTCTCCGCACCCTCGCCCATGTTAAAGTGAGGTGCAGATATTCACGACAAAAAGAAGATATCCGAGGCACTCCTGATGCTAGTTAATGTTGGTAGATTATGAACAACACACAAGCCGGCAACCATAAAGGTCTATTAGGGAGCTAAGGAAAATAAATAAAGCAGGTAATACATACACACATATACGCGAACACACGCACTCCCCCGAGCGCGTGCGCGCACACACACATTGCTGTTTTGGCCTGGGAGCAAACACATTTCTTCTTGTCTTGCTGTGTTGCCAGTTTCCGTGTGTGCAGCTCTATGTTCTATTATGTCATCCTTTTGTCCGTTTTCCACGAACTATTTAAATCCTCAATTATTTTGTCAAGGTCATTATTTTCTTCTTCGTCGTCTTCTTCTTCGTCGTCTTCTTCTTCGTCGTCTTCTTCTTCGTCGTCTTCTTCGTCGTCGTCTTCTTCGTCGTCGTCTTCTTCGTCGTCTTCTTCTTCGTCGTCTTCTTCGTCGTCTTCTTCTTCGTCGTCTTATTCTTCGTCGTCTTCTTCTTCTTCTTCTTCTTCGTCGTCTTCTTCTTCGTCGTCTTATTCTTCGTCGTCTTCTTCTTCGTCGTCTTCTTCGTCGTCTTATTCTTCGTCGTCTTCTTCTTCGTCGTCTTCTTCTTCGTCGTCTTCTTCGTCGTCTTATTCTTCGTCGTCTTCTTCTTCGTCGTCTTCTTCTTCGTCGTCTTCTTCGTCGTCTTCTTCTTCGTCGTCTTCTTCTTCGTCGTCTCTCTTCTTCGTCGTCTTCTTCTTCGTCGTCTTCTTCTTCGTCGTCTTCTTCGTCGTCTTCTTCTTCTTCGTATTCTTCTTCGTCGTCTTCTTCTTCTTCTTCTTCTTCGTCGTCTTCTTCGTCGTCTTCTTCTTCGTCGTCTTCTTCTTCGTCGTCTTCTTCGTCGTCTTCTTCTTCTTCGTATTCTTCTTCGTCTTCTTCTTCTTCCTCTTCTTCTTCTTCGTCGTCTTCTTCGTCGTCGTCTTCTTCGTCGTCTTCTTCGTCGTCTTCTTCTTCGTCGTCTTCTTCTTCGTCGTCTTCTTCTTCTTCCTCTTCTTCTTCTTCGTCTTCTTCGTCGTCGTCTTCTTCGTCGTCGTCTTCTTCTTCGTCTCTTCTTCTTCGTCGTCTTCTTCGTCGTCTTCTTCGTCGTCTTCTTCTTCGTCGTCTTCTTCGCCGTCTTCTTCGTCGTCGTCTTCTTCGTCGTCTTCTTCTTCGTCGTCTTCTTCTTCTTCGTCGTCTTCTTCTTCGTCGTCTTCTTCGTCGTCTTCTTCTTCTTCGTCGTCTTCTTCTCCCTCTTCTTCTCCCTCTTCTTCGTATTCTTCTTAGTCGTCTTCTTCTTCTTCGTCGTCTTCTTCTCCCTCTTCTTCTCCCTCTTCTTCGTATTCTTCTTAGTCGTCTTCTTCTTCTTCGTCGTCTTCTTCTCCCTCTTCTTCTCCCTCTTCTTCGTATTCTTCTTAGTCGTCTTCTTCTTCTTCCTCTTCTTCTTCTTCGTCGTCTTCTTCTTCGTCGTCTTCTTCGTCGTCTTCTTCTTCTTCGTCGTCTTCTTCGTCGTCTTCTTCGTCGTCTTCTTCGTCGTCTTCTTCATCGTCTTCTTCGTCGTCTTCTTCGTCGTCTTCTTCGTCGTCTTCTTCGTCGTCTTCTTCGTCGTCTTCTTCGTCGTCTTCTTCGTCGTCTTCTTCTTCTTCCTCTTCTTCTGCTTCTTCTACTTCATACCAGCATGGGTCACAAACAAGACAGAGGTTTTCACCGGGTCCCCATAACTTGCCAAGGAGGATTGTCTCTGTGGGTCATATTTTGTTCTTAAGGTGTCGAGAGTGCTGCAGTTCTTTTATTCTTTCTCTTCCTCTACTTCTTCTTCCTTTCTTTTTTTCTTCTCTGTTTCGACTCCCTGTGGAGCAAGGCCTTCAACAAACACTTTCCAAGCCGTCATGTGCCATTCTCTTGATGCACTCCATGTCTTCCCCATCATTACTGCTTCCACCTCATCATCATCATCATCGAGTGCCGTCTCCGCAACGAAGGTTGGCTACCATGGAGCGCCATTCTGTTCTGTCTCTTGCTTTGATGGTGCAGGTTGTCATAGGCTGATTTGTCCATCTTTTGATGTTACTCGTCCATGTTAGTCTTGTTCTGCCTCTGCCTCTTTTACCTTGTATTTTCCCCTCCAGGATTACTTTTAGTAGGCTGTTGTGTCGCTTCCACCTACTTTCTCCAATTCTATTTTATCATTCACCTTTGGTTTTATGTGGCATTTCTAAAAATTGTTTTCTTTTTTAAAAGTATATACCCTACCATGTTTTCGTTTACTTCCTGTTTTCTCAAGATGTTTTGTTGACAGAGAGAGAGAGAGAGAGAGAGAGAGAGAGAGAGAGAGAGAGAGAGAGAGAGAGATGAAAGTGAGAGTGGGAATGGAAGAAAAGATCAATAAAAGTCAATGGAAACCGCTCGCTGGCACAACCAAAGAACATAAATAAAATAGAAATAATTTTGATAAAGCGCGCGAGAAGGTTATTGGCCGGAGATAAGGGCGTGCACTTATATCGACATTTCATTGAGTTCTATTTCCGGGTTGCCGCTGGAAATGATGTCATTCCCAAATCGATAATCTCGGGTGCCCCCCCACCCCTTGGCCTTGCAGGCATGAACGGCTCCCAGCCCCCGCCCCCGCAGCTCGAGTTAAGAGCCATAGGTTCTAGCTGTTTCCTTAGTTGACAAACAACGAATGAGGTCTTTATTGTGTGGAGCAAAGTAAACACCGTTCTGAGCATTCAGGAAGTGACGTCAGACTCTCATAAATATTTCATAATTTGTTCATTATTCGCCTCACATTATCTAGTGAAAGTACACGTCTTCAACGACGCTTTTTCATTTCATTTACTCAAGTCATGTGCTAAATCTTGCCAGCTTCTTCTTCTACTTCTTCTTCTTCTTCTACTTCATCTTCTTCTTCTCCTTCATCTTCAGACCAACCAGTATGGGTCACGTTCAAGACAATGCGCTTGAAGTCTTCAACTGGTTCCCCATAACTTGTCATGTAGGGTTGTTTCTGGGCCATATTTTTGTTCTTAATGTGTTGAGAGCGCTGTAGTAGGATACGCTATGGGGTTTGCCTGTATGCTCCACAGCACATGTTGCAAAAGTCATTCAGTCATATTTTGCGTAGTTGTGCTTTGAGACCACAATGACCTAGTCTGAGTTTGAATATCTTGGTCTGCTCATGTCTGCTATGTTTGTTTTTTTTTCAGCGTGTCCTGTTCTTGCTCATATTTCCATGTAATTCCATCCGTTCTGTTTTCTTAGCCTATTTAAGCTGTCATATTTTGCCTGAATGTTCCATGTAATTCCATCCGTTCTGTTTTCCTAGCCTATTTAAGCTGTCATGTTTTGCCTGAATGTTCCATGTAACTCCATCCGTTCTGTTTTCCTAGCCTATTTTAGCTGTCATGTTCTGCCTGAATGTTCCATGTAATTCCATCCGTTCTGTTTTCCTAGCCTATTTAAGCTGTTGTGTTCTGCCTGAATGTTCCATGTAATTCCCTCCGTTCTGTTTTCTTAGCTTGTTTAAGCTGTCATGTTCTGCCTGAATGTTCCGTGTAATTCCCGCCATTCTGTCTTCCTAGCCTATTTAAGCTGTCGTGTTCTGCCTGAATGTTCATGTAATTCCATCCGTTCTGTTTTCCTAGCCTATTTAAGCTGTCGTGTTCTGCCTGAATGTTCCATGTAATTTCCTCCATTCTGTCTTCCTAGCCTATTTAAGCTGTCATGTTCTGCCTGAATGTTCCATGTAATTCCATCCGTTCTGTTTTTCCTAGCCTATTTAAGCTGTCATGTTCTGCCTGAATGTTCCATGTAATTTCCTCCATTCTGTCTTCCTAGCCTATTTAAGCTGTCATGTTCTGCCTGAATGTTCCATGTAATTTCCTCCATTCTGTCTTCCTAGCCTATTTAAGCTGTCATGTTCTGCCTGAATGTTCCATGTAATTCCCGCCATTCTGTTTTTTTAGCCTATTTATTTAAGCTGTCATGTTCTGCCTGAATGTTCCATGTAGTTCCCGCCATTCTGTTTTCCTAGCCTATTTAAGCTGTCATGTTCTGCCTGTTATTATCCATATAATTTCCTTCATTCTGTTTTCCTAGCTTGTTCAGGATTGTCTTTACTTCTTTCAGGCTCTGGGGTTGGTTGGACTGTTGAAGACTGCCACCTTCTCTGTCGTTTCCAGGGACACATTCCTTCATCTCTCCAACAAATCTGTCTTCTTTCATCATCTATCCAACAAATCTGTCTTCTTTCATCATCTATCCAACAAATCTGTCTTCTTTCATCATCTATCCAACAAATCTGTCTTCTTTCATCGTCTCTTCAACAAATCTGTCTTCTTTCATCGTCTCTTCAACAAATCTGTCTTCTTTCATCATCTATCCAACAAATCTGTCTTCTTTCATCATCTCTTCAACAATCTGTCTTCTTTCATCATCTATCCAACAAATCTGTCTTCTTTCATCATCTATCCAACAAATCTATCTTCTTTCATCATCTCTTCAACAAATCTGTCTTCTTTCATCGTCTCTCCAACAAATCTGTCTTCTTTCATCATCTCTTCAACAAATCTGTCTTCTTTCATCGTCTCTTCAACAAATCTGTCTTCTTTCATCGTCTCTTCAACAAATCTGTCTTCTTTCATCACAAATCTGTCTTCTTTCATCATCTATCCAACAAATCTATCTTTTTTCATCATCTCTTCAACAAATCTGTCTTCTTTCATCATCTCTTCAACAAATCTGTCTTCTTTCATCGTCTCTTCAACAATCTGTCTTCTTTCATCGTCTCTTCAACAAATCTGTCTTCTTTCATCATCTCTTCAACAAATCTATCTTCTTTCATCGTCTCTTCAACAAATCTGTCTTCTTTCATCATCTCTTCAACAAATCTGTCTTCTTTCATCGTCTCTTCAACAAATCTATCTTCTTTCATCGTCTCTTCAACAAATCTGTCTTCTTTCATCGTCTCTTCAACAAATCTGTCTTCTTTCATCGTCTCTTCAACAAATCTGTCTTCTTTCATCGTCTCTTCAACAAATCTGTCTTCTTTCATCGTCTCTTCAACAAATCTGTCTTCTTTCATCGTCTCTTCAACAAATCTGTCTTCTTTCATCGTCTCTTCAACAAATCTGTCTTCTTTCATCATCTCTTCAACAAATCTTTCTTCTTTCATCGTCTCTTCAACAAATCTGTCTTCTTTCATCATCTCTTCAACAAATCTTTCTTCTTTCATCGTCTCTTCAACAAATCTGTCTTCTTTCATCATCTCTTCAACAAATCTGTCTTCTTTCATCATCTCTTTAACAAATCTGTCTTCTTTCATCATCTCTTCAACAAATCTATCTTCTTTCATCATCTCTTCAACAAATCTGTGTTCTGTCATCATCTCTTCAACAACTCTATCTTCTTTCATCGTCTATCCAACAAATATGTCTTATTTCATCATCTCTTCATCAAATATGATTTTTCCCATCATCTCTTCAACAAATCTGTCTTCTTCCAGTCCGTCGTAGCCTGTTCGATGTAGCAAGAACTGCATTAGGGAACCACTTCGACAAACGAAATACTTCAATGAATAAATTCGATTTTTCCCAGCACTTCTTATCTGCCAGTTTTTTTCTTATAAAAAATTAAAGGATGAAGAGATAGAGGTGAACAGAGAGAGAAATTACCAGAGAATTTCATAAAATGGTTTGGTTATAAGTTAGTAATAGAAATGATAAACAATGGCAGAGTTATGAGGTTGTGGAGATATATGTGAACCCACGCCAGCAGACCAGGTACTTGACCCTGTCGACGATGAAAGAGATGATAAGTATTATGAACGATGATGACGATGAGGACGATTGTGATGATGATGGCACTGATGATACTGATGACAATGTTAACGACTATGTAGACGATAAGGATATGTGTTTAAAACAGGATGTGGTTCACATTATAATATAATAGCGTCATTTCTGCTGACGTCATTTACTTCAAAGTGATTGATCGGTGGTCTAGAAGTAAGAGCTCGGCCTCTCGACAAAAAGGTTCCGGATTCCATTCCTATCACAGGCGGTGGAAACATTTTTTTTAATCTAAAATATAATCCGTGGCTTTACTCCCCATTCCCTGGACTCTGGGTCGTGAGATCCAATGTCTAGCCCTCTCTGGGTCGTGAGATCCTATGTCTAGCCCTCTCTGGGTCGTGAGATCCAATGTCTAGCCCTCTCGGAAAACGGTGAAAAATAGGAGGTCCCGTGTGCATTCTGCGCACGTTAAACGTTAAGGAACCCTGGGCAGTCGGAAATCGAAAAGAGTAGGACAAATAATTGCCACTGCCAGGGTAAAAGAGTAGGACAAATAATTGCCACTGCCAGGGTAAAAGAGTAGGACAAATAATTGCCACTGCCAGGGTAAAAGAGTGGGACAAATAATTGCCACTGCCAGGGTAAAAGAGTAGGACAAATAATTGCCACTGCCAGGGTAAAAGAGTAGGACAAATAATTGCCACTGCCAGGGTAAAAGAGTGGGACAAATAATTGCCACTGCCAGGGTAAAAGAGTAGGACAAATAATTGCCACTGCCAGGGTAAAAGAGTAGGACAAATAATTGCCACTGCCAGGGTAAAAGAGTAGGACAAATAATTGCCACTGCCAGGGTAAAAGAGTGGGACAAATAATTGCCACTGCCAGGGTAAAAGAGTGGGACAAATAATTGCCACTGCCAGGGTAAAAGAGTGGGACAAACAATTGCCACTGCCAGGGTAAAAGAGTAGGACAAATAATTGCCACTGCCAGGGTAAAAGAGTGGGACAAATAATTGCCACTGCCAGGGTAAAAGAGTGGGACAAATAATTGCCACTGCCAGGGTAAAAGAGTAGGACAAATAATTGCCACTGCCAGGGTAAAAGAGTGGGACAAATAATTGCCACTGCCAGGGTAAAAGAGTAGGACAAATAATTGCCACTGCCAGGGTAAAAGAGTAGGACAAATAATTGCCACTGCCAGGGTAAAAGAGTAGGACAAATAATTGCCACTGCCAGGGTAAAAGAGTAGGACAAATAATTGCCACTGCCAGGGTAAAAGAGTAGGACAAATAATTGCCACTGCCAGGGTAAAAGAGTAGGACAAATAATTGCCACTGCCAGGGTAAAAGAGTAGGACAAATAATTGCCACTGCCAGGGTAAAAGAGTAGGACAAATAATTGCCACTGCCAGGGTAAAATAGTAGGACAAATAATTGCCACTGCCAGGTAAAAGAGTAGGACAAATAATTGCCACTGCCAGGGTAAAAGAGTAGGACAAATAATTGCCACTGCCAGGGTAAAAGAGTAGAACAAATAATTGCCACTGCCAGGGTAAAAGAGTAGGACAAATAATTGCCACTGCCAGGGTAAAAGAGTAGGACAAATAATTGCCACTGCCAGGGTAAAAGAGTAGGACAAATAATTGCCACTGCCAGGGTAAAAGAGTAGGACAAATAATTGCCACTGCCAGGGTAAAAGAGTAGGACAAATAATTGCCACTGCCTGGGTAAAAGAGTGGGACAAACAATTGCCACTGCCAGGGTAAAAGAGTAGGACAAATAATTGCCACTGCCAGGGTAAAAGAGTGGGACAAATAATTGCCACTGCCAGGGTAAAAGAGTAGGACAAATAATTGCCACTGCCAGGGTAAAAGAGTAGGACAAATAATTGCCACTGCCAGGGTAAAAGAGTAGGACAAATAATTGCCACTGCCAGGGTAAAAGAGTAGGACAAATAATTGCCACTGCCAGGGTAAAAGAGTGGGACAAATAATTGCCACTGCCAGGGTAAAAGAGTAGGACAAATAATTGCCACTGCCAGGGTAAAAGAGTAGGACAAATAATTGCCACTGCCAGGGTAAAAGAGTAGGACAAACAATTGCCACTGCCAGGGTAAAAGAGTAGGACAAATAATTGCCACTGCCAGGGTAAAAGAGTAGGACAAATAATTGCCACTGCCAGGGTAAAAGAGTAGGACAAACAATTGCCGCTGCCAGGGTAAAAGAGTAGGACAAACAATTGCCGCTGCCAGGGTAAAAGAGTAGGACAAATAATTGCCACTCTCAGGGTAAAAGAGTAGGACAAATAATTGCCACTGCCAGGGTAAAAGAGTGGGACAAATAATTGCCACTGCCAGGGTAAAAGAGTAGGACAAATAATTGCCACTGCCAGGGTAAAAGAGTAGGACAAATAATTGCCACTGCCAGGGTAAAAGAGTGGGACAAACAATTGCCACTGCCAGGGTAAAAGAGTAGGACAAATAATTGCCACTGCCAGGGTAAAAGAGTAGGACAAATAATTGCCACTGCCAGGGTAAAAGAGTAGGACAAACAATTGCCACTGCCAGGGTAAAAGAGTAGAACAAATAATTGCCACTGCCAGGGTAAAAGAGTAGGACAAATAATTGCCACTGCCAGGGTAAAAGAGTAGGACAAACAATTGCCACTGCCAGGGTAAAAGAGTAGGACAAACAATTGCCACTGCCAGGGTAAAAGAGTAGGACAAACAATTGCCACTGCCAGGGTAAAAGAGTAGGACAAACAATTGCCACTGCCAGGGTAAAGAGTAGGACAAACAATTGCCACTGCCAGGGTAAAAGAGTAGGACAAACAATTGCCACTGCCAGGGTAAAAGAGTAGGACAAACAATTGCCACTGCCAGGGTAAAAGAGTAGGACAAATAATTGCCACTGCCAGGGTAAAAGAGTAGGACAAACAATTGCCACTGCCAGGGTAAAAGTAGGACAAACAATTGCCACTGCCAGGGTAAAAGAGTAGGACAAACAATTGCCACTGCCAGGGTAAAAGAATAGGACAAATAATTGCCACTGCCAGGGTAAAAGAGTAGGACAAACAATTGCCACTGCCAGGGTAAAAGAGTAGGACAAACAATTGCCACTGCCAGGGTAAAAGAGTAGGACAAATAATTGCCACTGCCAGGGTAAAAGAGTAGGACAAATAATTGCCACTGCCAGGGTAAAAGAGTAGGACAAATAATTGCCACTGCCAGGGTAAAAGAGTAGGACAAATAATTGCCACTGCCAGGGTAAAAGAGTAGGACAAATAATTGCCACTGCCAGGGTAAAAGAGTAGGACAAATAATTGCCACTGCCAGGGTAAAAGAGTAGGACAAATAATTGCCACTGCCAGGGTAAAAGAGTAGGACAAATAATTGCCACTGCCAGGGTAAAAGAGTAGAACAAATAATTGCCACTGCCAGGGTAAAAGAGTAGGACAAATAATTGCCACTGCCAGCGTAAAGAGTAGGACAAATAATTGCCACTGCCAGGGTAAAAGAGTAGGACAAACAATTGCCACTGCCAGGGTAAAAGAGTAGGACAAATAATTGCCACTGCCAGGGTAAAAGAGTAGGACAAATAATTGCCACTGCCAGGGTAAAAGAGTAGGACAAATAATTGCCACTGCCAGGGTAAAAGAGTAGGACAAATAATTGCCACTGCCAGGGTAAAAGAGTAGGACAAATAATTGCCACTGCCAGGGTAAAAGAGTAGGACAAATAATTGCCACTGCCAGGGTAAAAGAGTAGGACAAATAATTGCCACTGCCAGGGTAAAAGAGTAGGACAAATAATTGCCACTGCCAGGGTAAAAGAGTAGGACAAATAATTGCCACTGCCAGGGTAAAAGAGTAGAACAAATAATTGCCACTGCCAGGGTAAAAGAGTAGGACAAATAATTGCCACTGCCAGGGTAAAAGAGTAGGACAAATAATTGCCACTGCCAGGGTAAAAGAGTAGGACAAATAATTGCCACTGCCAGGGTAAAATAGTAGGACAAATAATTGCCACTGCCAGGGTAAAAGAGTAGGACAAATAATTGCCACTGCCAGGGTAAAAGAGTAGGACAAATAATTGCCACTGCCAGGGTAAAAGAGTAGGACAAATAATTGCCACTGCCAGGGTAAAAGAGTAGGACAAACAATTGCCACTGCCAGGGTAAAAGAGTAGGACAAATAATTGCCACTGCCAGGGTAAAAGAGTAGGACAAATAATTGCCACTGCCAGGGTAAAAGAGTAG
Organism: Megaustenia siamemsis; assembly: GCA_032433765.1. NCBI lineage: Eukaryota > Metazoa > Mollusca > Gastropoda > Stylommatophora > Ariophantidae > Megaustenia > Megaustenia siamemsis. The sequence goes on along the minus strand of JAVIAB010000088.1, from coordinate 71,965,533 downwards.
GACAAATAATTGCCACTGCCAGGGTAAAAGAGTAGGACAAATAATTGCCACTGCCAGGGTAAAAGAGTAGGACAAACAATTGCCACTGCCAGGGTAAAAGAGTAGGACAAATAATTGCCACTGCCAGGGTAAAAGAGTAGGACAAACAATTGCCACTGCCAGGGTAAAAGAGTAGGACAAATAATTGCCACTGCCAGGGTAAAAGAGTAGGACAAACAATTGCCACTGCCAGGGTAAAAGAGTAGGACAAACAATTGCCACTGCCAGGGTAAAAGAGTAGGACAAATAATTGCCACTGCCAGGGTAAAAGAGTGGGACAAACAATTGCCACTGCCAGGGTAAAAGAGTAGGACAAACAATTGCCACTGCCAGGGTAAAAGAGTAGGACAAACAATTGCCACTGCCAGGGTAAAAGAGTAGGACAAATAATTGCCGCTGCCAGGGTAAAAGAGTAGGACAAATAATTGCCGCTGCCAGGGTAAAAGAGTAGGACAAATAATTGCCGCTGCCAGGGTAAAAGAGTAGGACAAATAATTGCCGCTGCCAGGGTAAAAGAGTAGGACAAATAATTGCCGCTGCCAGGGTAAAAGAGTAGGACAAATAATTGCCGCTGCCAGGGTAAAAGAGTAGGACAAATAATTGCCGCTGCCAGGGTAAAAGAGTAGGACAAATAATTGCCGCTGCCAGGGTAAAAGAGTAGGACAAATAATTGCCGCTGCCAGGGTAAAAGAGTAGGACAAATAATTGCCACTGCCAGGGTAAAAGAGTAGGACAAACAATTGCCACTGCCAGGGTAAAAGAGTAGGACAAACGATTGCCACTGCCAGGGTAAAAGAGTAGGACAAACAATTGCCACTGCCAGGGTAAAAGAGTAGGTCAAACAATTGCCACTGCCAGGGTAAAAGAGTAGGACAAATAATTGCCACTGCCAGGGTAAAAGAGTAGGACAAACAATTGCCACTGCCAGGGTAAAAGAGTAGGACAAACAATTGCCACTGCCAGGGTAAAAGAGTAGGACAAACAATTGCCACTGCCAGGGTAAAAGAGTAGGACAAACAATTGCCACTGCCAGGGTAAAAGAGTAGGACAAACAATTGCCACTGCCAGGGTAAAAGAGTAGGACAAACAATTGCCACTGCCAGGGTAAAAGAGTAGGACAAACAATTGCCACTGCCAGGGTAAAAGAGTAGGACAAATAATTGCCACTGCCAGGGTAAAAGAGTAGGACAAACAATTGCCACTGCCAGGGTAAAAGAGTAGGACAAACAATTGCCACTGCCAGGGTAAAAGAGTAGGACAAACAATTGCCACTGCCAGGGTAAAAGAATAGGACAAATAATTGCCACTGCCAGGGTAAAAGAGTAGGACAAACAATTGCCACTGCCAGGGTAAAAGAGTAGGACAAACAATTGCCACTGCCAGGGTAAAAGAGTAGGACAAATAATTGCCACTGCCAGGGTAAAAGAGTAGGACAAATAATTGCCACTGCCAGGGTAAAAGAGTAGGACAAATAATTGCCACTGCCAGGGTAAAAGAGTAGGACAAATAATTGCCACTGCCAGGGTAAAAGAGTAGGACAAATAATTGCCACTGCCAGGGTAAAAGAGTAGGACAAATAATTGCCACTGCCAGGGTAAAAGAGTAGGACAAATAATTGCCACTGCCAGGGTAAAAGAGTAGGACAAATAATTGCCACTGCCAGGGTAAAAGAGTAGAACAAATAATTGCCACTGCCAGGGTAAAAGAGTAGGACAAATAATTGCCACTGCCAGCGTAAAAGAGTAGGACAAATAATTGCCACTGCCAGGGTAAAAGAGTAGGACAAACAATTGCCACTGCCAGGGTAAAAGAGTAGGACAAATAATTGCCACTGCCAGGGTAAAAGAGTAGGACAAATAATTGCCACTGCCAGGGTAAAAGAGTAGGACAAATAATTGCCACTGCCAGGGTAAAAGAGTAGGACAAATAATTGCCACTGCCAGGGTAAAAGAGTAGGACAAATAATTGCCACTGCCAGGGTAAAAGAGTAGGACAAATAATTGCCACTGCCAGGGTAAAAGAGTAGGACAAATAATTGCCACTGCCAGGGTAAAAGAGTAGGACAAATAATTGCCACTGCCAGGGTAAAAGAGTAGGACAAATAATTGCCACTGCCAGGGTAAAGAGTAGAACAAATAATTGCCACTGCCAGGGTAAAGAGTAGGACAAATAATTGCCACTGCCAGGGTAAAAGAGTAGGACAAATAATTGCCACTGCCAGGGTAAAAGAGTAGGACAAATAATTGCCACTGCCAGGGTAAAATAGTAGGACAAATAATTGCCACTGCCAGGGTAAAAGAGTAGGACAAATAATTGCCACTGCCAGGGTAAAAGAGTAGGACAAATAATTGCCACTGCCAGGGTAAAAGAGTAGGACAAATAATTGCCACTGCCAGGGTAAAAGAGTAGGACAAACAATTGCCACTGCCAGGGTAAAAGAGTAGGACAAATAATTGCCACTGCCAGGGTAAAAGAGTAGGACAAATAATTGCCACTGCCAGGGTAAAAGAGTAGGACAAATAATTGCCACTGCCAGGGTAAAAGAGTAGGACAAATAATTGCCACTGCCAGGGTAAAAGAGTAGGACAAACAATTGCCACTGCCAGGGTAAAAGAGTAGGACAAATAATTGCCACTGCCAGGGTAAAAGAGTAGGACAAACAATTGCCACTGCCAGGGTAAAAGAGTAGGACAAATAATTGCCACTGCCAGGGTAAAAGAGTAGGACAAACAATTGCCACTGCCAGGGTAAAAGAGTAGGACAAACAATTGCCACTGCCAGGGTAAAAGAGTAGGACAAATAATTGCCACTGCCAGGGTAAAAGAGTGGGACAAACAATTGCCACTGCCAGGGTAAAAGAGTAGGACAAACAATTGCCACTGCCAGGGTAAAAGAGTAGGACAAACAATTGCCACTGCCAGGGTAAAAGAGTAGGACAAATAATTGCCGCTGCCAGGGTAAAAGAGTAGGACAAATAATTGCCGCTGCCAGGGTAAAAGAGTAGGACAAATAATTGCCGCTGCCAGGGTAAAAGAGTAGGACAAATAATTGCCGCTGCCAGGGTAAAAGAGTAGGACAAATAATTGCCGCTGCCAGGGTAAAAGAGTAGGACAAATAATTGCCGCTGCCAGGGTAAAAGAGTAGGACAAATAATTGCCGCTGCCAGGGTAAAAGAGTAGGACAAATAATTGCCGCTGCCAGGGTAAAAGAGTAGGACAAATAATTGCCGCTGCCAGGGTAAAAGAGTAGGACAAATAATTGCCACTGCCAGGGTAAAAGAGTAGGACAAACAATTGCCACTGCCAGGGTAAAAGAGTAGGACAAACGATTGCCACTGCCAGGGTAAAAGAGTAGGACAAACAATTGCCACTGCCAGGGTAAAAGAGTAGGTCAAACAATTGCCACTGCCAGGGTAAAAGAGTAGGACAAATAATTGCCACTGCCAGGGTAAAAGAGTAGGACAAACAATTGCCACTGCCAGGGTAAAAGAGTAGGACAAATAATTGCCACTGCCAGGGTAAAAGAGTAGGACAAATAATTGCCACTGCCAGGGTAAAAGAGTAGGACAAATAATTGCCACTGCCAGGGTAAAAGAGTAGGACAAATAATTGCCACTGCCAGGGTAAAAGAGTAGGACAAATAATTGCCACTGCCAGGGTAAAAGAGTAGGACAAATAATTGCCACTGCCAGGGTAAAAGAGTAGGACAAACAATTGCCACTGCCAGGGTAAAAGAGTAGGACAAACAATTGCCACTGCCAGGGTAAAAGAGTAGGACAAATAATTGCCACTGCCAGGGTAAAAGAGTAGGACAAACAATTGCCACTGCCAGGGTAAAATTGATAGAACTCAAACTCCCAAATGTTGGAACTCTCGACGATAAAAATATGAGGGTACTTTTGAAGTTGGAGAATATTTGCCTGTATGGCGGGGACACCTGAGCATGCGGCTGCTAGTGCGAAAAATAGATATCAAGCTGGAGATTGCAAGCAAGAAACACAGAGAAACGGAAAATAAATATCAAGCTGGAGATTGCAAACAAGAAACACAGAGAAACGGAAAATAAATATCAAGCTGGAGATTGCAAACAAGAAACACAGAGAAACGGAAAATAAATATCATGCTGGAGATTGCAAACAAGAAACACAGAGAAACGGAAAATAAATATCAAGCTGGAGATTGCAAACAAGAAACACAGAGAAACGGAAAATAAATATCAAGCTGGAGATTGCAAACAAGAAACACAGAGAAACGGAAAATAAATATCAAGCTGGAGATTGCAAACAAGAAACACAGAGAAACGGAAAATAAATATCAAGCTGGAGATTGCAAACAAGAAACACAGAGAAACGGAAAATAAATATCAAGCTGGAGATTGCAAACAAGAAACACAGAGAAACGGAAAATAAATATCAAGCTGGAGATTGCAAACAAGAAACACAGAGAAACGGAAAATAGTTTGGTTTGGCCATTTCATGAAAATAAAGACTTACTGGCTACCGTTGGGCGCCTGCAGCTTCTCGCTCCAGAATTTTCCAAAGTCTGATTGGTAGATGCTGCAATGCCTTAATTACGTTGGCGTGTATCAGTCACATCGACGTGCTGGGCCGGTTTGGCTGTGGTTTACGACTGTATTCTGGGTCACGTAGATCAGTAGATGGCGCCAGCAATCTCAGCGCAATATATCTGTAGCTCTATGTCAACAGATCGTCTTCCCTCCTTCCCCATTTTTGCCTTTCAGCGTCGAGGGGACACATAGTTTGCGATCTTTTGTAATTCTGTTGGCCTTCCCTGCAGTTATGTTTTTTTAGTTTTTCTAATATTCCATTCATTCTTTTTCTTCACTCCCTCTTGTGTTTATTGTCTAGGAAATATTTGACCCATTTGTACAGTTTCCCATGTATCCTGGCATCTCTCATCTTCAATAAAAGCCCCTTACGCCAGACTCTATCGTAAGCCTGATGCAGGTCTACTAGGATGGCTAGAATATGTTGTCTCTTCTGAAATCCATCTTGGACCTGTTGTATTAACCTGAAGATTTGGTCTTCTATGTTATTGCCTGCCCTGAAACCAGCTTGTTCGTGGCACAGAGTATTAGAGGTTTCCAGATACCAGTATAGCCTGCTATTGACCATACTCTCAGCTATTTTACCTATGCATGATGTTAGGGATAGGGGACGATAGCTTCTGGGGTCATCTGGAGGCTTGTTCTTTTTGAGCAATGGCACTATATAGGCATTTCTCCATGTCTTGGGAATTTTGCTTTCTTTCCATGACTTGTTGATCAGTCTGAGTAATGTTTCTTTCCCTGACTTGTTGATCAGTCTGAGTAATGTTTCTTTCCCTGACTTGTGGATCAGACTGAGTAATGTTTCTTTCCCTGACTTGTTGATCAGTCTGAGTAATGTTTCTTTCCCTGACTTGTTGATCAGTCTGAGTAATGTTTCTTTCCCTGACTTGTTGATCAGTCTGAGTAATGTTTCTTTCCCTGACTTGTTGATCAGTCTGAGTAATGTTTCTTTCCCTGACTTGTTGATCAGTCTGAGTAATGTTTCTTTCCCTGACTTGTTGATCAGTCTGAGTAATGTTTCTTTCCCTGACTTGTTGATCAGTCTGAGTAATGTTTCTTTCCCTGACTTGCCGAGATGCTTTATCATCTCATTGTGAACCTTGTCAGGGCCTGGGGATTTTCTACATTTTAATTTTCTTAATGCCTTTTCTAGTTCCCTCATGTTAAAATCACATTTTTTTTAAATTTGCGATCAGCAGAACGCCAGACCGTTTTTCCCACGGAAAAATCTGCGGGAATAAATTTAGACTTTAAAAGTGAATATAGTTTCATTGTTGGATGACAGCTGTGGTCTCAAATATGGAGGACTTAGTCTGAGCTTCAATGGATTGCTCCTTCCTCCCTCCCTTCCACTTCCTTCCTTCCGCTTCCTTCTTTCCTCCCTCCCTACCTTCCTTTCTTCCTTCCTTCTGACTCATCATCGCCATTGAGTGCCGTCTCCGCATCGAAGTTTGGATACCATGGAGCGCCATTTCGCTCTGTCTCTTGCTTTCATGGTGCTGGTTGTCATAGGTTGCACTGTCCATCTTTTCATCTTACTCAACCATGTTAGTCTTGGTCCGCCTCTTCCCACTTTACTTTGTATTTAGATAGATCTTCTGTTACCTTATTTCTTGTGACTGTCCATCTATCTATACACTATTAAGATGGTGCGGGTTGTTTGTTCTTTCAAGTGGTAGAGAACTTACATTAGAGAGATGTGTTATTCTCATCATTAATCCACTAATATTTCACAGCACAAATTAACTCATTGGACAGCTATCACCACTAATGTCCAAACAAGGAAATAACTCTGGAGGCAAAACCAGCACTATACAATACAATCTTCATCCCAACGTTGTGCTACCAATGCGAGACTTGGACCCTAGATGCAAGAACAAATAGAAAAATAACCTCTGCGGAGATGAAATGTGTCAGACGAATGACAGGAAACAGTCTGAGAGATAAGATCAGAAATGAAGAACTGAGAAAAAAGCTAAAAATAGCCCTCGCCATAGAATATATAAGGAAACAAAAGATACAATGGTTTGGCCACGTAACAAGACAGAAAGATCAAAACACAACACAACGAGCCTTCAACAACACCAGACCCAAGGGTCAACCACGAAAAAGATGGATCGATGGAATATTAGAAGCACTAGGAAATATAACATCAGCAGAGGCGAACAGAAGAGCAAAAGACCGCAAATTATATCTCCCCTCGACGCTGAAAGGCAGATGAGGAAGGAAAGAAGAAAAAAGAATATTAACTAAGAAAGAAAACATGTTTGTGCTTTGTCGCAAGTTGGAGTCACTCCCATTAATTATCAATTGTAAGAATAAGAGGTACGTAACAGACTCAGGTCATCCTTACCTTTAAATATTGTTAAAAATCAAGAACTAGAGCTACTTTTGTGGGCTGGGTGGTGAGGAAGTAACACGTAGTCCTCTGGACAAGTATGTCCCGGGTTTTCATTCCGCGCAGTCGTTGAAAAACTGTTCATTTCGACTCTGTAGTTTGGTCGCGAGCTTACCTTTATCCGATCTCTGGGTAGTGAGATCCATTGTTTAGCCCTCTCAAATAATGGCTGAAAAAACAAGATGCCACGTGTGCACTCTCCACACGTTAACTGGCCTTGGGTAGTTGAAATAGTAGGAAATATGGTTCCTTTGTGGGAAAAAAATTGTACAAAAAAATAAATAATTTTTTGCAATTATCCCTCCTTCCACCCCGCTCTATTTGCAAGGTCTTCGCCGGTGCGACGGAGTTCGTGCATCCGATATGAAACCATCGTTGGTGCTTTCGTTAACGCGCGGTGATAGCGGTTGTTACTAGGATCGTCAATAGCTGGGAGGAGGTATGGTGAGGGGATCTAAGCACTATGGGGCTGCCAGAAGTGCAGTAGAGATGTCTGTCGACTAAACTAAATTAAACTAAAATCTAAACTCAACTAATCTTAACTAATCTAAACCAATATAAACTAAACTAAATCAAACTAAACTAAACAAAGCTAAACTAAATTAAGGTAAGCTAAACAGGGGTCGGCGAAACTAAACTAAAAAAATTGAGCTGAACAGAACTGAACTGAACTAAACTAAACTGAACTGAACTGAACTGAACTGAACCGAACCGAACCGAACCGAACCGAACCGAACCAAACCAAACCAAACCAAACCAAACCAAACCAAACCGAACCGAACCGAACCGAACTGAACTGAACTGAACTGAACTGAACTGAGCTGAGCTGAGCTGAGCTGAGCTGAGCTGAGCTGAGCTGAGCTGAGCTGAGCTGAGCTGAACTGAACTGAACTGAACTGAACTGAACTAAAGTGCTACTTTGAAGTTAAACAAAAACTAACATCCGTGGTGTGGGAGTGAGTTGCAGCAAAAGCTATCACATGTACATCACGTGTACATTACGTGTACGTCAAGTGTACTATTTCACAATAAGAAGATAATCGATAACATTTTGTCGACATTACTTTGAATGTAATGTGACTAGAATTGATGTTTCTATTTTAAATGTTGTTGTACTTAAATTTGACAAGATTAATAAGAATCATCATCATCAAGGGCCATGCCAGCTGGCGTAGGTGATCATGTCTCTCCACAACTTTCCACCTCGACATCTATTTATCATTTCTGTTGTTGACCTTCTGCCAAGCCATTCTCTTAAGCTGTCTGGTATTTTTTCTCTTTGCTTCCCTCTATCTATTCGTTCCTCAATTTTCCTAGTTGTTACAATATATTCCATCTGTTCCCTTCTCATTACATGGTCAAAAAATTATGATTATTTCTTCCTAAAATTGGAAATTAGCTCTCTCTCTTTACTTTGGCATCTTTCAGAACATTTTCATTACTCTTCTTAGCTGTCCAAGATATTTCTCAACATTCTTCTGTAAAACCACATTTCTACAGCCTCCTGTGATTTTCTTATCTGTTGTCCTATTGATGATAATATGTGGTAAATAAATACTCTCGATGAAGAACATGTGGCACAATACCTGCAAGGCATTAAAATAACAATTACGGAGGGTATGTATCTTCCCGATAGAGAAAAATAAGGTTGTGAATCATGGACAATCTCGCAAACGGCAAAAAAGAAAATGACTTTATTCTGAGGAAAACGCCACAGAAAGATCATGCAGATACTTTTGATAATGAAAGAAACAATAAAGACATATGTTAACATATGAAAGAAGCAATAAAGACATATGTTAACATATGATAGAAGCAATAAAGACAAATGTTAACATATGATAGAAGCAATAAAGACAAATGTTAACATATGATAGAAACAATAAAGACAAATGTTAACATATGATAGAAACAATAAAGACATATGTTAACATATGATAGAAACAATAAAGACAAATGTTAACATACGATAGAAGCAATAAAGACAAATGTTAACATATGATAGAAGCAATAAAGACATATGTTAACATATTTAAATATTTAGAAGAGATGCCTTATAAACATCATCCTACGGAGGAATTTGAAAATACTATGGCCACGTCACAAGACACAGCGCGCTGGAAGGTATAATAATGGAGGGCATGGTTTCTGGACGAAGCATTAGGGCAGACCAAGAAGAAGGTGGTTTCAAGAATATTAAAGAGACATTGAACGCAACAACAGAGGAAGCGGGAGATCTGGCTAAAGACAGAGATTCTTTCAGACGGGCTGTGGTGAATGTAACGTTCTATGGGAGATCTGGCTAGAGACAGAGATTCTTTCAGACGGGCTGTGGTGAATGCAATGTTCTGTGGGAGATCTGGCTAGAGACAGAGATTCTTTCAGACGGGCTGTAGTGAATGCAATGTTCTGTGGGAGATCTGGCTAGAGACAGAGATTCTTTCAGACGGGCTGTAGTGAATGCAACGTTCTGTGGGAGATCTGGCTAGAGACAGAGATTCTTACAGACGGGCTGTAGTGAATGCAATGTTCTGTGGGAGATCTGGCTAGAGACAGAGATTCTTTCAGACGGGCTGTAGTGAATGCAACGTTCTGTGGGAGATCTGGCTAGAGACAGAGATTCTTACAGACGGGCTGTAGTGAATGCAATGTTCTGTGGGAGATCTGACTAGAGACAGAGATTCTTTCAGACGGGCTGTAGTGAATGCAATGTTCTGTGGGAGATCTGGCTAGAGACAGAGATTCTTACAGACGGGCTGTAGTGAATGCAATGTTCTGTGGGAGATCTGACTAGAGACAGAGATTCTTTCAGACGGGCTGTGGTGAATGCAATGTTCTGTGGGAGATCTGACTAGAGACAGAGACTCTTTCAGACGGGCTGTGGTGAATGCAATGTTCTGTGGGAGATCTGACTAGAGACAGAGATTCTTTCAGACGGGCTGTAGTGAATGCAATGTTCTGTGGGAGATCTGACTTGAGACAGATTCTTTCAGACGGGCTGTGATTAATGCAACGTTCTGTGGGAGATCTGACTTGAGACAGATTCTTTCAGACGGGCTGTGGTGAATGCAACGTTCTGTGGGAGATCTGACTTGAGACAGATTCTTTCAGACGGGCTGTGGTGAATGCAACGTTCTGTTTGGAGATCTGACTTGAGACAGATTCTTTCAGACGGGTTGTGGTGAATGCAACGTTCTGTGGGAGATCTGGCTTGAGACAGATTCTTTCAGACGGGTTGTGGTGAATGCAGCGTTCTGTGGGAGATCTGACTTGAGACAGATTCTTTCAGACGGATTGTGGTGAATGCAACGTTCTGTGGGAGATCTGACTTGAGACAGATTCTTTCAGACGGGCTGTGGTGAATGCAACGTTCTGTGGGAGATCTGACTTGAGACAGAGATTCATTCAGACGGGCTGTGGTGAATGCAACGTTCTGTGGGAGATCTGACTTGAGACAGAGATTCATTCAGACGGGCTGTGGTGAATGCAACGTTCTGTGGGAGATCTGACTTGAGACAGAGATTCATTCAGACGGGCTGTGGTGAATGCAACGTTCTGTGGGAGATCTGACTTGAGACAGAGATTCTTTCAGACAGGCTGTGGTGAATGCCACGTTCTGTAAAGGAACTAATGATGATCAACGGTGTAAGCTTGCAGAAGTGATCTATAACTAATTAAACATTGTGTTGTGCACATAAGTAAATAGAGATCACAGCCAACTGTAGATTTACTAAGTCTGCAGCCTAAGATGGTTTTCCCGAAATCACCCAACACTTATGACGTTTTCAGCTATGCGAGCTATAGACACCTGACGTCATTTTACCCACAGCCGCTCCAGCTCTTAATGCTGAAAACATCATATGGTTTGGGTGATCCCGTTCTGTTCATGGGCCTCAGTGAAATCACAGCCAATTATAGAATTATTTAGGCATGCTGGCTGAGAGGGAATTCACGGAAGCGACCAACTAGCGTGACGTTTTGAGATTTGCGAATTGGTGCGGTTGTGAGTAACGTGTAGCTATATAGCCGTCTCTTATAGTTGAAAACGTCGCGCGAATTTCGGGGCCTCGGCGGACTAGATGGGAAAACCACCCGACTGGGCTACCGATGTATGGACAACCCGTGTTCGATTCCCGCTGGAAGCAGTGTGAGTTGTACTCGTGGTTGGAAAAAAAACTACCTCCGCGGTCGACCCAGCCGCTGGCAGAAATGGGTACCAGGGTAGAAGTACTCTGAGATGGTGAGGAATACCGGCTCGCATCGTGAAATTCGATGCTTGAAGCGACACTATCCAGAAGTCTCCGAACACTTCTGGATCGGCGGCCGATCACATATGGGTGGAAACTCGCGTGCTAAGACGCCGGTTCAAGGTCTCGTACTTGACCTTTACCCTAGTTGGTGGGTTTTCTTGTTTAATTTTCTTCCCATGAGCCTTTAGTAAATATAGTTGGCTGTGGAGAGATCGTCAGACGTTCATTATCATAACTGAGTGGCGTCTCCGCATTGAAGGTTGGCTACCATTGAGCGCCATTCCGATCTGTCTCTTGCTTTGATAGTGCAGGTTGTCATAGGCTGAATTGTGCATATTTTGATGTTATTCGTCCATCTTAGTCTTCGTCTGCCTCTTTTATCTTGTATTTTCCCTTCCAAGGTTACTTCTAGTAAGCTGCTGTGTCTTTTAACATGCCCCAAATATCTGATTTGTCTTGTTTGAATTGTGTTTAGTAGCTCTCCTTTCATTTTTACTTGTTTTAAGACTTCATCATTAAGACTCCATTCAGACATCTATTAATATTTATTATTTGGACAACACGTTTTAATTATTTTTTTTTTTTTACTTTTTGAATTTGGTGAACTCTGTTTTCTATTTTTGGGAAGGTCAAAGATTTTATCTAGGGCACCTATTCATGTATACAACGTGTACAAATTTCTAACGGGGGTGCATTATGGAGCACGGCTTTTGTTTATTCCCGTCGTCGTTAGGTAACTGGATTTTACTTGTTTTACATTCCCCTTTTTCTGCCGTCAGTGTGGCTACCGGTGACCTGACCATGTTGAGTGGCGAAAAGAACAGCCAGTGTCACCTGGCATGGTCGACGTTTACAAGGGACATGGCCATGGTCAGGAGAGAAAAGAACAGCCACTGTCACCTGACATGGTCAACGTTTACAAGGGACCTGACCATGGTCAGGTGAGAAAAGAACAGCCACTATCACCTGGCATGGTCGACGTTTACAAGGGACCTGACCATGGTCAGGTGAGAAAAGAATAGAGCCACTGTCACCTGACATGGTCGACGTTTACAAGGGACCTGACCATGGTCAGGTGAGAAAAGAACAGCCACTATCACCTGACATGGTCGACGTTTACAAGGGACCTGACCATGGTCAGGAGAGAAAAGAACAGCCACTATCACCTGACATGGTCAACGTTTACAAGGGACATGGCCATGGTCAGGAGAGAAAAGAACAGCCACTGTCACCTGACATGGCCGTCGTTTACAAGGGACCTGACCATGGTCAGGTGAGAAAAGAATAGAGCCACTGTCACCTGGCATGGCCGACGTTTACAAGGGACCTGACCATGGTCAGGTGAGAAAAGAATAGAGCCACTGTCACCTGACACGCATGTCGCATGATAACATGCTTGGCTACACTGAAAGCTGATCACGCAGTCTTGGTGACTCACTCACAAAGTCTGATACGGAAGATTGACAGACTGTTTCTGCGGCAGGAGTGGAAGCAGCTCTTGGATGGCTCTAAAGTAAGAGCATTAACCTGGGTGTACCGTCCCGGGTATGCTGGTGTACACGGCAATGAAATCGCCGATAAGCTCGCTGGCAGTTTTGGCAATGAGTGTGGCCTTTCTCTGGACAAGGGGGGCATCGCCTGTGCGCGATTCATTCCTTAAGAGGAAAGGAAGAGAATGGGTGGGGCAATGATGTCTATTTATATGAGATTTAGAAGTCTAAAGGCGGAAAAGGGGTTTGGTTGATTCGAGGAGCTTAGTAAGAAAAGCAGATGTATCTACAATCAACACCTTACAGGAACAATTTGTCTGTAATTAATAATGCTCATCTGTGCCAATTCTGACCTGTTGAAGCGAATCATGGACAGTAAACAAACATATGTAAAAACGATTACAGGTAACAGAAATTAGATTTTTCAGAATAATGTTGAGAGTTCCCTTGTCGGCTAAGAGGGCTAACGAGGATATTCTTAGAGGTAAACATAATAAGGGAGCTCACAAAAAACATCAGAGAAAAACAAACAATCGACATCTTTCGGGCACATCATGAGAAGAGGACACTTGAAATACTTGGCTACAACTGGCAAAATATAGGGAAGAAGAGATCACGGACGACAAAGAGAGAAAAATACTGGATAGTTTGGTGTCATGGCATGGAAAACAGTCAACAACTGAATTGATACGATGCACTGAAGACAGAAAATTGCGGAGGGACATGATCGCCTAGCCAACCAGTATTGCACATGATGATGATGAATACATAATAATAGATTCAAAGATAGCGATGATGTAGGCAAAGAAAAATATAATATATTTCTCTCATTTATTATTCTAATTATTCATGTCTTGTATTTTTTCTTCATCTATTTCTCTCATTTAAACTGTGCTTTCCGAGGATTCTTGCAATTTGTTATTTTCGTGCATTCCTTTAATTGTTATCAGCTCATAAATTCATTCACACGGAGATGTACTTAGGCCGGTAGATGTGATAGGACAAGTAGATGTTTGGACAGGTAGATGCGATAGGACAGGTAGATGTTTGGACAGGTAGATATGATAGGACAGGTAGATGTTTGGACAGGTAGATATGATAGGACAGGTAGATGTTTGGACAGGTAGATGTGATAGGACAGGTAGATGTTTGGACAGGTAGATGTCATAGGACAGGTAGATGTTTGGACAGGCAGATATGCTCGGATGTGCAGATGCTTGGACAGGTAGCTGTGTGTGACTGGGTAATTAAATGTGCTTGGAAAGGTAGATGTGCTTGAATGAGCAGGTGTGCTTTGACATGTAGATATAAAAGGGCAGGTAGATGTGAGTGACTAGGAACTTAAATATGCTTGGACAAATAGATGTGCTTGGACAGGTAGATGTTCTTGGACAGGTAGATGTGGTTGGACAGGTAGATGTGGTTGGACAGGTAGATGTGGTTGGACAGGTAGATGTGGTTGGACAGGTAGATGTTCTTGGACAGGTAGATGTGATTGGACAGGTAGATGTGGTTGGACAGGTAGATGTGGTTGGACAGGTAGATGTTCTTGGACAGGTAGATGTGGTTGGACAGGTAGATGTTCTTGGACAGGTAGATGTGGTTGGACAGGTAGATGTGGTTGGACAGGTAGATGTGGTTGGACAGGTAGATGTTCTTGGACAGGTAGATGTGGTTGGACAGGTAGATGTGGTTGGACAGGTAGATGTTCTTGGACATGTAGATGTGGTTGGACAGGAAGATGTTCTTGGACAGGTAGATGTTCTTGGACAGGTAGATGTGCTTTTCTTTCTCCACCCTCCTGTCGTTTACCCAACGTCTACTAAAGAAACTGATGTCGTCTCCATCATCCGTCCGTGTTACATTACCGAAGAGTTACAAGTTTCTAAAGCCAGGTGAAGTAGGCTCTTGATCAGCTCTGGTTCACTTATCACGACACTAGCAGTCAGCTGGGCGTCACTTGTTCTGATTTCATCTCAAGCTCTGTACGGAGTCCTAGTCTGCACAAACACTTGCTCTGATTTCATCTCAAGCTCTGTACGGAGCCCTAGTCTGCACAAACACTTGCTCTGATTTCATCTCAAGCTCTGTACGGAGTCCTAGTCTGCACAAACACTTGCTCTGATTTCATCTCAAGCTCTGTACGGCGTCCTAGTCTGCACAAACACTTGCTCTGATTTCATCTCAAGCTCTGTACGGAGTCCTAGTCTCCACAAACACTTGCTCTGATTTCATCTCAAGCTCTGTACGGAGTCCTAGTCTCCACAAACGACGGGAGTCAAAGGAAACGATTTATCGTCTCATTAGAAACGTGTTTTCATCTTATCTATCCCTAAATGACTTCATTTCCGGTACACAAAGTTCAAACTCAAGATGGCGCGGTAGTCAAATAGGTTCGCTACTGCCAAGAACTTCCGCTTTATATCTTTGATTTGGCGATTTTGTTTCTGGACCAAAGTGGCTTAGAAATTCTCCAACCATTTGAAAATTGGTACCAACAGATTTTTTTTTTCCTCGGAAAGTAAAGAAGCCTTCCACAGAATGAATAATTTGTTAAACATAAATTAACAATCAGCACCACCATGTAACACAAAAATAAACAGGACAAATCTGAAACAAGTGCAACGTGTCATGTCAAATATTTTGGCACAATTATGTCATCGGATGAAAGATGCACCACAGAAATAAAAAGCAGATTAGCTCAGGCCAAAATAGCGTTTCAGAAAATTAAAAACGTCTTATGCTACAAATCTGTGTCAATAAAAGTGAGAAAGAAAGTTCATCGGTGTTATATAGAACCAGTACTGACCTATGGAAGCGAATCAAGGACAGTAAACAAACACACGAAAAGACGATTAGAGGCCTCCGAGATGGGATTTCTCAGAAGATTGTTGAAAGTTCCCTGGACAGCTAAAAGGACAGTGAAGAAATTCTCAGAGGCCAACAGAAAAAAGGAGCCCCTAAGAAACATCAGAAAGAAACAATCAGCATTTTTCGGGCACATCATGAGAAGAGGAAAGTTGGAATACATGGTTATAACTGGCAAAATACAGGGAAAGAGAAATCGCGGACGACAAAGAGAGAAAATACTGGATAGCTTGGTATCATGGCATAGAAAACAGTCAACAACAGAACTGATACGATGCACTGTAGATAGAACAATGTTGAAGGACATGATCGTCTACGTGAACCGGTATGGCACATGATGATGACGATGATGATGAAAACAAACATTTAAAAATAAAAAATACTAAAATATTTAAGGCATTTGTCCCACTTCTAGGCTTCTGTCCGGTGAGGAGGTGGAGGGAGGAATCATAGAACAGAGGAATAAAGGTCGCATGCCAAGTGCAGTCGCCACCAGATGAACAGATCAGTATTTTTGTTATTTCATCCCAGACAGGAAAAATTGACATGGCAAAGAAAACATGTTCATCAAAGATATCAATATTAGCAAGAACAGGCTCATAAACAACATTCTATAGAGGTAATTAATACATGGCTACGTCAGAAGGCACAGCAGACTGGGAAGAACAATAATGGAAGGTATGGTTCCTGGACGACGCACCAGGGGCATATTAAGAAGAAGGTGGTTGAAGACACCAAGGAGACCTTGAGCATGACAACACAAGAAGTGAGAGATCTGGCTAGAGACAGAGATTCTTTCAGACGGGCTGTGGTGAATGCAATGTTCTGTGGGAGATCTGGCTAGAGACAGAGATTCTTTCAGACGGGCTGTGGTGAATGTAATGTTCTGTGGGAGATCTGGCTAGAGACAGAGATTCTTTCAGACGGGCTGTGGTGAATGCAATGTTCTGTGGGAGATCTGGCTAGAGACAGAGATTCTTTCAGACGGGCTGTGGTGAATGCAATGTTCTGTGGGAGATCTGGCTAGAGACAGAGATTATTTCAGACGGGCTGTAGTGAATGCAATGTTCTGTGGGAGATCTGGCTAGAGACAGAGATTCTTACAGACGGGCTGTAGTGAATGCAATGTTCTGTGGGAGATCTGACTAGAGACAGAGATTCTTTCAGACGGGCTGTGGTGAATGCAATGTTCTGTGGGAGATCTGACTAGATACAGAGACTCTTTCAGACGGGCTGTGGTGAATGCAATGTTCTGTGGGAGATCTGACTAGAGACAGAGATTCTTTCAGACGGGCTGTAGTGAATGCAATGTTCTGTGGGAGATCTGACTTGAGACAGATTTTTTCAGACGGGCTGTGATTAATGCAACGTTCTGTGGGAGATCTGACTTGAGACAGAGATTCTTTCAGACGGGCTGTGGTGAATGCAATGTTCTGTGGGAGATCTGGCTAGTGACAGAGATTCTTTCAGACGGGCTGTAGTGAATGTAACGTTCTGTGGGAGATCTGGCTAGTGACAGAGATTCTTTCAGACGGGCTGTAGTGAATGTAACGTTCTGTGGGAGATCTGGCTAGTGACAGAGATTCTTTCAGACGGGCTGTAGTGAATGCAACGTTCTGTGGGAATTCTGGCTAGAAATTCTTTTAGACGGGCTGTGATGAATGTAACGACCACATCCCAGCTGTGATGAATGTAACGACCACATCCCAGCTGTGATGAATGTAACGACCACATCCCAGCTGTGATGAATGTAACGACCACATCCCAGCGGTGATCATAAAAAAGAAATTATCCAGTCTACCCATGCGAGAAGGGATCGAAGATGGAAGGCAACGCGTTACAAAATAAAATCAATACAAATAATCATAAATGAACAGGGACGGAGACTTCTCGAGGCGACAAATGAAACAATCTATTTGCAAGAAACCTCCTTCACTGAAATCATTCGTTACTGAAAATTGCCGCGTTGACGTCAGATGTGTTGGGCGGAGAGGTCCGAGTAAACCAGGACACAACGTATTTACGACAACTTAGCGTCATTTAAGGGAGGATGACGGATAGGGTTATTGATGCTTTTACTAGCCATTGATTGAACAGTAGAAAACATCTCATTAAACACAGACAATCAAATCATAAACTCTTAACAGTAGAAAAGATTACCTAAATAGATAAGCTATGGGAGAAACAGGGAGAGTTATGAGTTATTGAGTTATTTGTGGGCCATCATCATTGCATTCCGAACACGTCCATAGGTGCTCAGATCCCTCCTCAACAAGCCCCGCAGTGTCCAGCGACTGACGACTCCAGTTCTATGTTGGTTGATAAGTCTTCTTACACGGCCACTAAGTTTCTCATTTCTGGCTGTGCCCATCTTAACTCCCATCTCCATCATCCGAAGAAGTGACGTGGATCTGTGTTTGTCGAAGTTCTGTGCTCTTCCCACATCTCGGAGGGCATTGATGATGTCCGCCCGATCCATTGGTTGCTCGTCCTCAACGACAGCGCAGCTAGCCAACCTGTCCGCTCTTTCATTTCCCCGTATTCCCGCATGTCCAGGGACATATGCAAAGGTGACCTAACGTATTTTGGATTCTGCAACGACTATACCCATTGCATGCGTACAGAACAGGGAGAGAACCTGAGAACCTTTTAAATAAATGTCAAGGTCAAACCCCTATGACAACATTAACAACCTAAAAAGAAGAGACCAAACCACCATCTTCAGACAGAACCAGTCATGTACCACTGAACAACCACATCAATTGAATACAAGGAAACCACACTCCAGCATGTCAATTCTGTTAACACCCACATGAAACAGTAGAACATCACCTTGTTGACTGTCCAAAGCTCACTGACATCAGAGCGACTCTACTTCATCAAAGACCTGATAAATGGAACACCTTGTACGGAACTACAAGGGAACTCAGAATTACTTGCAGATATCATTACATGGCATTGGCTGAAGGGCATCAGCTCACAGGCTTCTGGATTAATAACAACAATAACAATAAAAACAATAACAACGACAGAAGGAAAGAGATACATCCCATCATCATCACCGAGGGGCCGTCTCCGCAACGAAGGTTGGCTACCATGGAGCGCCATTCTGCTCTGTCTCTTGCTTTGATAGTGCAGACTGTCATACGCTGACTCGTCCATCTTTTGATATTACTCGTCCGTGGTAGTCTTGGTCTGCCTTTTTTTACCTTGTATTTACCCCACCATATACCCGCATATACACCATTTCATATACTTCCCTTGCCTCAGTTAAGTCTCACTTTAATTGTATACATATATATATATTAACTTACTTATGTTCACATGTTATCTATTCTTATCTAACCTGATGTGTAGCACATCTCTCTTTCGTTTCATCAGTTCATCTCCGATCCTTCTGTTTCTTTCTCCTTGTTTTACCTGTCGCGCTCATCCTAGTTGTAGTAGAGTTTATCTTTAAATTGTTTGTGTTCTTGTTTGCTGAGGAAGGCTGCAACCTTAGTATTTTAACGTGTTCCACTTTTGTTATAGCAAAATGTTATATCTTCTCCATATTCCTGTATGGTGCAGAAACATGGACATTAGACCAGAAAACAGAACAGAAAATTGAAGCATTTGAAATGTGGATTTATAGAAGAATAGGTAGAATTGGATGGAAACAAAAAAAAAACGGTGAAGTTTTAAAACAACTGAAAATAAAAAGAGAACTGCTAAATACAATTAAGACAAGACAAATGAAATTTTTGGGACACTTTAAAAGACACAACAGCCTACTAAAAGTAATATTGGAAGGGAAAATACAAGGTAAAAGAGGCAGAGGCAGACCAAGTTAACATGGGCGACTAACATCAAAAGATGGACAAGTCAGCCTATGACAATCTGCACCATCAAAGCAAGAAACAGAGTGGAATGGCGCTCCATGGTAGCCAACCTAGGATGCGGAGATAGCACTCAAGGATGATTATTATTTTTGTAAAACTGTTACCACACACCTGCTGGAGTGTACATTACACCCTACTTACTACTGACTCCTTGTCGCCAGCTTTACAGCCTCTTCCCATCTACATACCCCTCTACTTGTTAGCCTCCCCCTAAAACAAATCATTCCCCTCCTCCTCCCCACCTCCCCTTGCATCAAGTCCCTGATCGTCCTTGTGGCGTGTCGTGTGGCACAAACTCCCATCCTCCTGGCACAGCGCCGCCCGTCCACCTGGGCCGTCACACCTCGCCTCCACGCCGCCTCGATTGCACGCATTCCCAGTTCTGGATCCGTGTAGTGCGTGCACTTTTCTTCTCCAACATGTCACAGGTGTGTTAGCGTCTTGCGATACCTGAACCAGCTAGGCGGCAGATACCATATCACCTGTTTTTGTTTACATACAACAGTGGAAAGCTGAACGCAAGGTTCCGAAGTTTGTGTAACGATATTTGTACACTGTTACCATCTGGACGAAACCTTCGCTACAAGCATGTTTACATTTAGCGTGTGTTGCTTTAGCGTTGAGTTATGTTTATCGGCCGTTAATGAATATAACTTAATATTGTGATGTTCTGTGCTAGCATTTCTTACCAGGATTAGCGGTCGGTATATGTGTGTCTAATTATAAATTATAGAAGACATCACTAGCGAGTCTGATTTTTAAAAATAGATTATCTGTGAGTTTATTGACGATCTTTTGATACCTATTGGTGGTTGTAGTGTAGACTAGTGGTGGTTGTAGTGTAGACTAGTGGTGGTTGTAGTGTAGACTAGTGGTGGTTGTAGTGTAGACTAGTGGTGGTTGTAGTGTAGACTAGTGGTGGTTGTAGTGTAGACTATTGGTGGTTGTAGTGTAGACTATTGGTGGTTGTAGTGTAGACTATTGGTGGTTGTAGTGTAGACTAGTGGTGGTTGTAGTGTAGACTATTGGTGGTTGTAGTGTAGACTAGTGGTGGCTGTAGTGTAGACTATTGGTGGTTGTAGTGTAGACTAGTGGTGGCTGTAGTGTAGACTAGTGGTGGCTGTAGTGTAGACTAGTGGTGGTTGTAGTGTAGACTATTGGTGGTTGTAGTGTAGACTAGTGGTGGTTGTAGTGTAGACTATTGGTGGTTGTAGTGTAGACTATTGGTGGCTGTAGTGTAGACTATTGGTGGCTGTAGTGTAGACTAGTGGTGGTTGTAGTGTAGACTATTGGTGGTTGTAGTGTAGACTATTGGTGGTTGTAGTGTAGACTGTTGGTGGTTGTAGTGTAGACTATTGGTGGTTGTAGTGTAGATTATTGGTGGTTGTAGTGTAGACTATTGGTGGCTGTAGTGTAGACTAGTGGTGGTTGTAGTGTAAATTATTGGTGGTTGTAGTGTAGACTATTGGTGGCTGTAGTGTAGACTATTGGTGGCTGTAGTGTAGACTAGTGGTGGTTGTAGTGTAGACTAGTGGTGGTTGTAGTGTAGACTATTGGTGGCTGTAGTGTAGACTAGTGGTGGTTGTAGTGTAGACTAGTGGTGGTTGTAGTGTAGACTAGTGGTAGTTGTAGTGTAGACTAGTGGTGGTTGTAGTGTAGACTAGTGGTGGTTGTAGTGTAGACTATTGGTGGTTGTAGTGTAGACTAGTGGTAGTTGTAGTGTAGACTATTGGTGGTTGTAGTGTAGACTATTGGTGGCTGTAGTGTAGACTAGTGGTGGCTGTAGTGTAGAGTAGTGGTAGTTGTAGTGTAGACTAGTGGTGGTTGTAGTGTAGACTATTGGTGGTTGTAGTGTAGACTAGTGGTGGTTGTAGTGTAGACTAGTGGTGGTTGTAGTGTAGACTATTGGTGGTTGTAGTGTAGACTAGTGGTGGTTGTAGTGTAGACTATTGGTGGTTGTAGTGTAGACTAGTGGTGGTTGTAGTGTAGACTAGTGGTGGTTGTAGTGTAGACTATTGGTGGTTGTAGTGTAGGCTAGTGGTGGTTGTAGTGTAGACTAGTGGTGGTTGTAGTGTAGACTATTGGTGGGTGTAGTGTAGACTAGTGGTGGTTGTAGTGTAGACTAGTGGTGGTTGTAGTGTAGACTAGTGGTGGTTGTAGTGTAGACTATTGGTGGTTGTATTGTAGACTATTGGTGG
Source organism: Megaustenia siamemsis (assembly GCA_032433765.1). NCBI lineage: Eukaryota > Metazoa > Mollusca > Gastropoda > Stylommatophora > Ariophantidae > Megaustenia > Megaustenia siamemsis. Next base: position 71,943,840 of record JAVIAB010000088.1, on the reverse strand, counting down.
TTGTAGTGTAGACTAGTGGTGGTTGTAGTGTAGACTAGTGGTGGTTGTAGTGTAGACTAGTGGTGGTTGTAGTGTAGACTAGTGGTGGTTGTAGTGTAGACTAGTGGTGATTGTAGTGTAGACTATTGGTGGTTGTAGTGTAGACTAGTGGTGGTTGTAGTGTAGACTAGTGGTGGTTGTAGTGTAGACTAGTGGTGGTTGTAGTGTAGACTAGTGGTGGTTGTAGTGTAGACTAGTGGTGGTTGTAGTGTAGACTAGTGGTGGTTGTAGTGTAGACTAGTGGTGGTTGTAGTGTAGACTATTGGTGGTTGTAGTGTAGACTAGTGGTGGTTGTAGTGTAGACTAGTGGTGGTTGTAGTGTAGACTAGTAGTGGTTGTAGTGTAGACTATTGGTGGTTGTAGAGTAGACTATTGGTGGTTGTAGTGTAGACTATTGGTGGTTGTAGTGTAGACTAGTGGTGGTTGTAGTGTAGACTAGTGGTGGTTGTAGTGTAGACTAGTGGTGGTTGTAGTGTAGACTAGTGGTGGTTGTAGTGTAGACTATTGGTGGTTGTAGTGTAGACTAGCGGTGGATGTAGTGTAGACTAGCGGTGGTTGTAGTTAGACTAGCGGTGGTTGTAGTATAAACTAGCGGGAGTTGTAGTTAGACTAGCGGGGGTTGTAGTATAGACTAGCGGTGGTTGTAGTATAGAATATTGGGGGTTTTAGTATAGACTAGTGGTGTTTGCAGCTTAGACTACTAGAGCTTGTGTGAAGAGAGTATAGACCACCATTAATTACAGCTAATTAAAAAAAATAGACTACCATTAAATAAACGTTAATTGAAAATATAAGTTAATTCAAAACATATATTATCATTACATTTAGTTAATTCAAAACATACTTTGCGATTAAATATAAGTTCAAAAGAAAAACTGCTCTAAATGCAACTCAATCACATAGACTGTCAAAAACATATAACTTAACATACACAGACATAAAACTATCGGAAAACTTAAGGGTACAAAAAAAAAAAACAGAAAAAAGAAATGCAACAAAGATAATGACGCTGGATAGCAGAACACACACTGTCGATGATAATTAAAAGTATTATTCAATATGCTCTTTTTTTGGAACCCACTGGGAAGAAAAGAATGAGGAACGGAAAAATTACTGGGAGAAGACACAACTAAAACAGTTGAAAACAACTGACAAGACATGCAGTGATCTTAAGGAAATAGCACCAAGAATGATGGTTTGGAAAATATTGGTGGAAGATTTGGTCTCACGGGAGTTAGAAAGAAGAAGTTGAACATATACTACCTGTAGATGTGGGTTGATTTCATTCAGTGCCACATACTGGTAGTTTATGTGATCATATAGATTGAACATAGTGTATCGCATAACTAGATAGAAGGAAAGAAAGACAGGACATTTTGTAACAATTGGCGAGATAGAAGGAAAGAAAGACAGGACATTTTGTAACAATTGGCGAGATAGAAGGAAAGAAAGACAGGACATATTGTAACAATTGGCGAGATAGAAGGAAAGAAAGACAGGACATATTGTAACAATTGGCGAGATAGAAGGAAAGAAAGACATGACATATTGTAACAATTGGCGAGATAGAAGGAAAGAAAGACAGGACATATTGTAACAATTGGCAAGATAGAAGTAAAGAAGGACAGGACATATTGTAACAATTGGCGAGATAGAAGGAAAGAAAGACAGGACATAGTGTAACAATTGGTGAGATAGAAGGAAAGAAAGACAGGACATATTGTAACAATTGGCGAGATAGAAGGAAAGAAAGACAGGACATAGTGTAACAATTGGTGAGATAGAAGGAAAGAAAGACAGGACATAGTGTAACAATTGGCGAGATAGAAGGAAAGAAAGACAGGACATATTGTAACAATTGGCGAGATAGAAGGAAAGAAAGACAGGACATATTGTAACAATTGGCGAGATAGAAGGAAAGAAAGACAGGACATATTGTAACAATTGGCGAGATAGAAGTAAAGAAGACAGGACATATTGTAACAATTGGCGAGATAGAAGGAAAGAAAGACAGGACATAGTGTAACAATTGGCGAGATAGAAGTAAAGAAAGACAGGACATATTGTAACAATTGGCGAGATAGAAGGAAAGAAAGACAGGAAGGACATGTTGTAACAATTGGCGAGATAGAAGGAAAGAAAGACAGGAGGACATGTTGTAACAATTGGCGAGATAGAAGGAAAGAAAAGAAGGTAGAAAGAGACCCCCAAAAATTCAGACACTTAAACAGTCTGACTTGACAAGATATTCAATGCGAACCAATAAGATGCACCAGTGACAAGATATTCAATGCGAACCAATAAGATGCACCAGTGACAAGATATTCAATGCGAACCAATAAGATGCACCAGTGACAAGATATTCAATGCGAACCAATAAGATGCACCAGTGACAAGATATTCAATGCGAACCAATAAGATGCACCAGTGACAAGATATTCAATGCGAACCAATAAGATGCACCAGTGACAAGATATTCAATGCGAACCAATAAGATGCACCAGTGACAAGATATTCAATGCGAACCAATAAGATGCACCAGTGACAAGATATTCAATGCGAACCAATAAGATGCACCAGTGACAAGATATTCAATGCGAACCAATAAGATGCACCAGTGACAAGATATTCAATTCGATAAGATGCACCAGTGAGAGGATATTCAATTCGATAAGATGCACAAGTGAGAAGATATTCAATTCGATAAGATGCACCAGTGAGAAGATTATATCTTCGTTCATGATCGCTTATGCTAGCGGCAGTACACCCGATGTTGATGACTCATCCTACCATCAAATAGGACATGACCTCTGCTGCGTTTCATCAAACATTTGTCATCATTCGACGCCTGCCTTTAAAAGAACTTTAAATTGGCGTAGCTTGCGTTGTGTCGCTATTCACAGCAAACTGCGACATCTACGTTTTTCGCCCCGAAATATTCGACTTTAGAACGTTCCTTTGGAGACTGGAACCGCTATCCCTCTAAGATCGTTGCTCTCTTGACCAGACTGGTTCGGGTTGTCAGGCGCACTACGGGAAGGTGGAGTAGGGACTGGATGAGTTTAGTAATCGTGACGTCACTTATCAGTTATGACGCTCATACCTTGTCTGGTGTCTTAGTCACATAGGTTTATCTCTGATACTTTAGTTGCTTGCTTGCGTTCGCCCGATGACTAAGGAGTACACCTCTTCATCATGCGCCCTTAAAAGGACGCTAAGTGGGCGTGTCTGCGTTGTGTTGTGGTTTACAGTATAACTGTGATATTTGCGCCTTTCGGCCCAACACGTCCGACTTCAGTATGACATTTTTGAGAACCGGGTTGTCTTCCCTCTCCGATCCCTATTCGCTTGACTAGACTAGACAGGTTAGTCTCTTATTAGAGGCACCACGGAGAGGTGGATCAGGGTCAGGGTGGTTCTGTTTCACCGATCCTGGCGCAAGCCATCAGCTCTGGGTCGCTGACAACTTCAAGCTCTGCTGCTGCGAGGTTCACCTTCGCCTCCCTTTAGTTGATTTGTTCATTTGTATCTATCCAGAAAGATGAAGTATACAACCTCCCTCTATTACTAAAGGGCCGAAACACTATATCGACAGGGATCTGCTTCTGATGATCAGATTGCCTCCTGCTGCGAAGCTCTGTACAAGAGTTTCCTACTACATTCAAAAAGATCAGAAACAGATGTATCTTAAAATTAAAAACATAAAGAAAAGGAAACGTGTGTGACTATTTGAATAATGCACTTTGGAACTCTCAGAATTCTCTAATTGTGATCTATTATTTTTTTCACGAGCTTTAACTACCAAAATATCATTGATAAATAAATATTGACTTTAACTAAAGATTGTAAAGTATTGCTTCTAATGTCACAAATTGAAACCACTTCCGGAAAATATCAGTTTTAAGAATAAGGAGAATGTACTAGACTTCATCAATAAACGAAGCTAAATTTTCAAGATTAGAACTATAAGGTCATTTTGGGATAAAAATCAACAACTGTGTAGTCCCCAGAGTTACGTGATATCACACGCTGTTATCAAATGTGTTTGTTATCTTTAAACAATTGTAGTCGATCACATTTGAAAGCTACTCGTAGTTACTACCTTCACCTACCGATCTGAAGGGTCTAGGTTTAAATTCCAGTTGGGGCAAATATATTTTCCGACCTAAAAGGTTCCCAGGGTTCATCCAGCCTCTATAAATGGGTACCAGAGAAATTTACGGGAAGGAAAGGCAACGAGGAAGAGAGCCGGCCACATCAGCTCATGAATCTGAGGCTTTAGTAAAGTCTCTACCACTTCGTTACCCAACATTAATTGCTATGTGACTATCTTTATCTTTTAGATTACATTTTGGTAGAACATGTTAAATTACATTATATAATTATCTCTTTTTCCTTAAAAACCTCAAATTTTATTGATGGTACTACGCTATGACAAGCGTGACACAATAATAACATCAGGTGGTAGATGCACCACATAAATAAAGTAAGTAGAATAGCTCAGGTCAAAATAGTATTTAAAAAAATGAAAAATATCTTATGCAACAAGTCTATGTCAATAGAAGTGAGAAAGAGAGTTCATTGATGGTATAAAGAGCCAATGGAGGTGAATCATGGACAGTAGACAAAGTAATGAATAGACGATTAGATGCCACAGAGACGGGATTTCTTAGAAGAATGTTGAAAGTTCCCTGGACAGCTAAAAAAGACCAATGAGGAAATTCTCAAAGAGGCCAACACAAAAAGGAAGCTCCTAAAAAAAAATCGTCAGAAAGAAACAATCAACAATTTCCGGGCACATCATGAGAAGAGGAAAGTTGGAATACTTGGTTACTGCTGGAAAAATACAAGGAAAGAAAAAAACGTGGACGACAAAGAGAGAAAATACTGGATAGCTTGGTGTCATGGCATGGAAAACGGTCAACAACAGAATTTATACTATGCACTCTGGATAGAGAAGTGCAGAAGGACATGATCGCCTACGCCAACCGTTATGCCACATGGTGATGATGTCTGTTGTAGGCTATCTCAAAAGTGTGTTACTTTATTTAACAGTAATATTAACGAAATAGCATTTATTTTCTACCAGTAATTTTAACACAAGAGTGTATTACGTTTTTGCTTGTAATAATTTGTAACAAAACAGTAACACATTTGTAACACGTGAACACTGTACCGTGGCACTGAAGGATGCACAGACGACACGAGTGAGTGTTCATCCTTGCCGAGAGTCAATCGAGTTATCTTTTTTTGCTGCCAAAATCGCACGCGAATCAGTTTCCGGCAAATTCTGGGATATTGTTGGTGCCAAACTTTGCTGCTGTTCTCGGAGATTCTCGGAGGTGACACGAGAATTCGTAGAGGAAAGGCAACTGGTTGTGAGATGAGAGTGTGAGTATTGATGTTTGTCGTTATGCAGGCCGGCTTAAGACCCTCTGAGGCCCTAACATTAAACAGATTTTAGTGCCCCCTTCACCAAACACCCCACACACACACACGCACGCACGCACACACACACACGCATATGTATATGGGTATGTATGTGTGTAATTCCAAATATAAACAAAAATAACCCATACAATAAAATTGTATCTATCTTGAAATTAAACAAAACTTATGAAGAATATTTATCTTTGTATTAAAAAAAGTCAAGTACCCCCGTCACGCTAAGTGGCGTATAGGGAATGTAGTGTTAGTGACCATACATTTTACAGACCTTCGGCACATGATTTTTGGGGTAATGTGGTCGGTATTACGCCCGTGCCGCTTTACCTTCCCAGAAAAAAATCTGGTACCCATTAAAGGCTGGATGAACCGGAAGCCGTCGGTTGGGATCGAACCCTACCTCTTGTCCTTTGTAGTCCAGTTCACGAACCTCTGAGCTATCGCGGCTCCCATTTATGTGTGTACATATGTCCACTTTATTTATATTTTATCAAAACATGTTCTCCTTCCTTTGATGAGATCATCAGAACTAATCTTATGCAACACATCTGCTTCTAGACTTAATAGAGATAATGTATCCAGCCTGCCTTGTTCCATGACTCTTGACGGAGGTCTGTACTCACTGTCTGTGCTCTTGCTATTATTCATGTAGCTGTATGTCATTCTTGTTTCTTTCATTTAATGGGGCAATCCTTTCCCTTGATGGCCTAAGAAGGTGCTTATTTTGATTAACGATTAATCCACTCTTGTCGTATTGCCTGATGAAGACCCCATAGTCGACACCTTGAATCTGTATACAACGAACGGACTGTCTTTTCTATTGTCTGTCATTTCTTCTGTGCTGGCCTAATTAATTCCGTTGTCGCTCGTCTATAAAGGACGTAAAATAGACGTAATAACGTTGCGTCTTAGTTTGTAAGCAAGCTTCAGTACATGAGCCTGGACGCATTATAGATCCCATCCTTTAAATAGACGTAATAACGTTGCGTCTTAGTTTGTAAGCAAGCTTCAGTACATGAGCCTGGAAGCATTATAGATCCCATCCTTTAAATAGACGTAATAACGTTGCGTCTTAGTTTGTAAGCAAGCTTCAGTACATGAGCCTGGAAGCATTATAGATCCCATCCTTTAAATAGACGTAATAACGTTGCGTCTTAGTTTGTAAGCAAGCTTCAGTACATGAGCCTGGAAGCATTATAGATCCCATCCTTTAAATAGACGTAATAACGTTGCGTCTTAGTTTGTAAGCAAGCTTCAGTACATGAGCCTGGAAGCATTATAGATCCCATCCTTTAAATATACGTAATAACGTTGCGTCTTAGTTTGTAAGCAAGCTTCAGTACATGAGCCTGGAAGCATTATAGATCCCATCCTTTAAATAGACGTAATAACGTTGCGTCTTAGTTTGTAAGCAAGCTTCAGTACATGAGCCTGGAAGCATTATAGATCCCATCCTTTAAATAGACGTAATAACGTTGCGTCTTAGTTTGTAAGCAAGCTTCAGTACATGAGCCTGGAAGCATGATAGATCCCATCCTTTAAATAGACGTAATAACGTTGCGTCTTGGTTTGTAAGCAAGCTTCAGTACATGAGCCTGGAAGCATTATAGATCCCATCCTTTAAATAGACGTAATAACGTTGCGTCTTAGTTTGTAAGCAAGCTTCAGTACATGAGCCTGGAAGCATTATAGATCCCATCCTTTAAATAGACGTAATAACGTTGCGTCTTGGTTTGTAAGCAAGCTTCAGTACATGAGCCTGGAAGCATGATAGATCCCATCCTTTAAATAGACGTAATAACGTTGCGTCTTGGTTTGTAAGCAAGCTTCAGTACATGAGCCTGGAAGCATTATAGATCCCATCCTTTAAATAGACGTAATAACGTTGCGTCTTAGTTTGTAAGCAAGCTTCAGTACATGAGCCTGGAAGCATTATAGATCCCATCCTTTAAATAGACGTAATAACGTTGCGTCTTGGTTTGTAAGCAAGCTTCAGTACATGAGCCTGGAAGCATTATAGATCCCATCCTTTAAATAGACGTAATAACGTTGCGTCTTGGTTTGTAAGCAAGCTTCAGTACATGAGCCTGGAAGCATTATAGATCCCATCCTTTAAATAGACGTAATAACGTTGCGTCTTGGTTTGTAAGCAAGCTTCAGTACATGAGCCTGGAAGCATTATAGATCCCATCCTTTAAATAGACGTAATAACGTTGCGTCTTAGTTTGTAAGCAAGCTTCAGTACATGAGCCTGGAAGCATTATAGATCTTATCCTTTAAATAGACGTAATAACGTTGCGTCTTGGTTTGTAAGCAAGCTTCAGTACATGAGCCTGGAAGCATTATAGATCCCATCCTTTAAATAGACGTAATAACGTTGCGTCTTGGTTTGTAAGCAAGCTTCAGTACATGAGCCTGGAAGCATTATAGATCCCATCCTTTAAATAGACGTAATAACGTTGCGTCTTAGTTTGTAAGCAAGCTTCAGTACATGAGCCTGGAAGCATTATAGATCCCATCCTTTAAATAGACGTAATAACGTTGCGTCTTAGTTTGTAAGCAAGCTTCAGTACATGAGCCTGGAAGCATGATAGATCCCATCCTTTAAATAGACGTAATAACGTTGCGTCTTAGTTTGTAAGCAAGCTTCAGTACATGAGCCTGGACGCATGATAGATCCCATCCTTTAAATAGACGTAATAACGTTGCGTCTTAGTTTGTAAGCAAGCTTCAGTACATGAGCCTGGAAGCATTATAGATCCCATCCTTTAAATAGACGTAATAACGTTGCGTCTTAGTTTGTAAGCAAGCTTCAGTACATGAGCCTGGAAGCATTATAGATCCCATCCTTTAAATAGACGTAATAACGTTGCGTCTTGGTTTGTAAGCAAGCTTCAGTACATGAGCCTGGAAGCATTATAGATCCCACCCTTTAAATAGACGTAATAACGTTGCGTCTTGGTTTGTAAGCAAGCTTCAGTACATGAGCCTGGAAGCATTATAGATCCCATCCTTTAAATAGACGTAATAACGTTGCGTCTTAGTTTGTAAGCAAGCTTCAGTACATGAGCCTGGACGCATTATAGATCCCATCCTTTAAATAGACGTAATAACGTTGCGTCTTGGTTTGTAAGCAAGCTTCAGTACATGAGCCTGGAAGCATTATAGATCCCATCCTTTAAATAGACGTAATAACGTTGCGTCTTAGTTTGTAAGCAAGCTTCAGTACATGAGCCTGGAAGCATTATAGATCCCATCCTTTAAATAGACGTAATAACGTTGCGTCTTGGTTTGTAAGCAAGCTTCAGTACATGAGCCTGGAAGCATTATAGATCCCATCCTTTAAATAGACGTAATAACGTTGCGTCTTGGTTTGTAAGCAAGCTTCAGTACATGAGCCTGGAAGCATTATAGATCCCATCCTTTAAATAGACGTAATAACGTTGCGTCTTAGTTTGTAAGCAAGCTTCAGTACATGAGCCTGGAAGCATTATAGATCCCATCCTTTAAATAGACGTAATAACGTTGCGTCTTAGTTTGTAAGCAAGCTTCAGTACATGAGCCTGGAAGCATTATAGATCCCATCCTTTAAATAGACGTAATAACGTTGCGTCTTGGTTTGTAAGCAAGCTTCAGTACATGAGCCTGGACGCATTATAGATCCCATCCTTTAAATAGACGTAATAACGTTGCGTCTTAGTTTGTAAGCAAGCTTCAGTACATGAGCCTGGACGCATTATAGATCCCATCCTTTAAATAGACGTAATAACGTTGCGTCTTAGTTTGTAAGCAAGCTTCAGTACATGAGCCTGGAAGCATTATAGATCCCATCCTTTAAATAGACGTAATAACGTTGCGTCTTGGTTTGTAAGCAAGCTTCAGTACATGAGCCTGGACGCATTATAGATCCCATCCTTTAAATAGACGTAATAACGTTGCGTCTTGGTTTGTAAGCAAGCTTCAGTACATGAGCCTGGAAGCATTATAGATCCCATCCTTTAAATAGACGTAATAACGTTGCGTCTTGGTTTGTAAGCAAGCTTCAGTACATGAGCCTGGAAGCATTATAGATCCCATCCTTTAAATAGACGTAATAACGTTGCGTCTTGGTTTGTAAGCAAGCTTCAGTACATGAGCCTGGAAGCATTATAGATCCCATCCTTTAAATAGACGTAATAACGTTGCGTCTTAGTTTGTAAGCAAGCTTCAGTACATGAGCCTGGAAGCATTATAGATCCCATCCTTTAAATAGACGTAATAACGTTGCGTCTTAGTTTGTAAGCAAGCTTCAGTACATGAGCCTGGAAGCATTATAGATCCCATCCTTTAAATAGACGTAATAACGTTGCGTCTTAGTTTGTAAGCAAGCTTCAGTACATGAGCCTGGAAGCATTATAGATCCCATCCTTTAAATAGACGTAATAACGTTGCGTCTTAGTTTGTAAGCAAGCTTCAGTACATGAGCCTGGAAGCATTATAGATCCCATCCTTTAAATAGACGTAATAACGTTGCGTCTTAGTTTGTAAGCAAGCTTCAGTACATGAGCCTGGAAGCATTATAGATCCCATCCTTTAAATAGACGTAATAACGTTGCGTCTTAGTTTGTAAGCAAGCTTCAGTACATGAGCCTGGAAGCATTATAGATCCCATGCTTTAAATAGACGTAATAACGTTGCGTCTTAGTTTGTAAGCAAGCTTCAGTACATGAGCCTGGAAGCATTATAGATCCCATCCTTTAAATAGACGTAATAACGTTGCGTCTTAGTTTGTAAGCAAGCTTCAGTACATGAGCCTGGAAGCATTATAGATCCCATCCTTTAAATAGACGTAATAACGTTGCGTCTTAGTTTGTAAGCAAGCTTCAGTACATGAGCCTGGAAGCATTATAGATCCCATCCTTTAAATAGACGTAATAACGTTGCGTCTTAGTTTGTAAGCAAGCTTCAGTACATGAGCCTGGAAGCATTATAGATCCCATCCTTTAAATAGACGTAATAACGTTGCGTCTTAGTTTGTAAGCAAGCTTCAGTACATGAGCCTGGAAGCATTATAGATCCCATCCTTTAAATAGACGTAATAACGTTGCGTCTTAGTTTGTAAGCAAGCTTCAGTACATGAGCCTGGAAGCATTATAGATCCCACATCGACATGACTTTGTGTGGCTATCAGATTAGCCCTATACCTAACCTATCCCTACTTGTTTAGCCGGACTGGCTAATCTGTTTACAGAGCCACAACAAGGGGATGAAATAGAATCTTGATCTAAATAGAATCTTGATCTAAATATAATCTTGATCTAAATGGAATCTTGATCTAAATAGAATCTTGATCTAAATAGAATCTTGATCTAAATAGAATCTTGATCTCTTCTATTAGTTCTAGTTGGAAAATGAAATGGTTTGACCACAAATCTCAATCTGGCCCAGAAAATGATCATTCTGAAAGGAACTGTGAAAAGAGGGAGAATGAGAGGTAGAGAGAGAGAGAGAGAAGGAGATGGAAGAATAACATCAATGAATGGACAGGCCTCGACTTTACAGAGTCGTACAGAATGAGTGAAGATAGAGAGAATTGGAGAAGATTGACAATGTACGTCAGTGGTGCCCCATCGACCCCCAAGCAGGGGTGGATAACTCTTAATTAAAATAAGCACGTGCTTTTGGTATCAAGGGAAGGGGGCACCACAAGGGGGCCCCGACATTTATTTTTTTTTAAAATTACATACAAATATGTACAATAATGACAAGAGCACATAGTGAGTGCTGACCTCTCCCAAGGTCATGAAGTCGAAAGAAACAAAACATCTCCCGCATATAAACGGTAGCAGGGGAAACGTTGAATGCAGTCTGTGGAATATGTTTACTTTCTCTACAACGTCAGTGCGGGAAAAAACAAACACAAACTTTGAATTACATATATATGGAGGTGGAAAGATAATCAATAACCTAAGATATGCTGATGATACTGTACTACTAGCAGAAAATCCTAAAGATCTACAACAATTACTTAATGAAATAAACACGACAAGCAAAAAATATGGACTAGATATGAATATCAAAAAGACTAAAACTATGATCATAAACAAAGGGAATACTCAAAACCCACAAATGGATATCAAAATTGAAGGAATAGACCCGGAGACAGTTCAGAACTACAACTACATTGGACATACTATAACCAGTGATGGAAAATGTACAACTGAAATAAACAAAAGAATAGGAATGGCAAAAAGTAATTTTAATGCCATGAAGAACACACTAACATCAAAACAAATAACACCAGGGCTAAAACTAAGAATAGCAAAATGTTACATCTTCTCAATATTCCTATATGGTGCAGAAACATGGACATTAGACAAGAAAACAGAACAGAGAATTGAAGTCTTTGAAATGTGGATATATAGAAGAATAGGTAGAATTGGATGGAAGGAAAAGAAAACAAACGATGAAGTCTTAAAACAACTAAAAATGAAAAGAGAACTACTAAACACAATTCAAACAAGACAAATGCAATTTTTGGGCCATGTTAAAAGACCCAACAGCCTACTAAAAGTAATCCTGGAGGGGAAAATACAAGGTAAAAGATGCAGACCAAAACTAACAAGGACGAGTAACATCAAAAGAGGGACAAATCAGCCTATGACAGCCTGCACCATCAAAGCAAGAGACAGAGCAGAATGGCGCTCCATGGTAGCCAACCTTCGTTGCGGAGATGGCACTCGATGATGATGATAATGATGATGATGATAATGATGATGATGATGATGATGATAATAATGATGATGATAATGATAATGATGATGATGATAATGATGATGATGATAATGATGATGATAATGATGATGATAATGATGATGATGATGATGATAATGATGATGATGATAATGATGATAATGATGATAATAATGATGATAATGATGATGATAATGATAATGATAATGATAATAATGATGATGATGATGATGATGATGATGATGATGATGATGATGATGATGATGATGATGATGATAATGATGATGATGATAATGATGATAATGATGATAATAATGATGATAATGATGATAATGATAATGATGATGATAATGATAATGATGATGATAATGTTGATGATGATAATGATGATGATGATGATGATGATGATGATAATGATGATGATAATGATGATGATGATGATAATGATGATGATGATGATGATGATGATGATGATGATGATGATGATGATGATGATGATGATGATGATGATGATGATGATGATGATGATGATGATGATGATGATGATGATGATGATATGATGATGATGATGATGATGATGATGATGATGATGATGATGATGATGATGATGATGATGATGATGATGATGATGATGATGATGATGATGATGATGATGATGATGATGATGATGATGATGATGATGATGATGATGATGATGATGATGATGATGATGATGATAATGATGATGATGATGATGATAATGATGATGATGATGGTATATGGAGGGGTGGGCACCAACATCTTTTACATGTTTAGGACTTCTAAGGGTCTTAATACGCCCCCCCCCCCTTTCCAGGGTGATGGGTTAATGATGACGGGCAACGGTCAGTTATGGGTCTCTGACCATAATCTGCCGGCCTTTTCATGCTCTCTTTTATAACTTTTTATTCAATCTTCTACTTCTTTCCTTCCTCATTTGCCTTTCAGCGTCGAGGGGAGATATAATTTGCGGTCTTTTGCTCTTCTGTTCGCCTCTGCTGCTGTTGTCATGTTTCCTAGAGCTTCTAATATTCCATCGACCCATATTTTCGTAGTCGACCCTTAGGTCTGGTGTTCTCACAAAGTTTGTAGAAGGCTCGTTGTGTTGTGTTTTGTTCTTTCTGCCTTGTCACGTGGCCAAACCATTTTATCTGTTGTTTCCTTATATATTCTATGGCGGGGGCTATTCCTAGCTTTTTTTCTCAGTTCTTCATTTCTGACCTTATCTCTCAGACTGTTTCCTGTCATTCGTCCAACACATTTCATCTCTGTAGAGGTTATTTTTCTTATTGTTCTTGCATCTAGGGTCCAGGTCTGGCATTGGTAGCACAACGTTGGGATGAAGATTGTATTGTATAGTGCTCGTTTTGCCTCCAGAGTTATTTCCTTGTTGGACATTAGTGGTGATAACTGTCCGATGATTTGACAAGCTTTGTTGCATCTTGATTCTATCTATGCTGTTTGAGAATTATCGTTTGTCATTAGACTTCCTAGGTATTTGAATTCCTCAACTTGTTTTAGTTGTCTGCCTTCTATAGTTATGTTAATGTTTATTCAGTCGCATTTTAATAAATTGTAAATTTGGACAATTATTCTCCTCTCTGTCTGGGCAGAGCGGTTCCTGGTGTAACTGTGAGGCATACGACCTTTCTAATCATCCCTTGATTATCGTCATCTCGTCTTGCAATCCTATAGCTGATAATTTATCTATAATATATTTATTTGATTACATGCTATCTCTCGCTCTCTCACCACAACTGCCCATTATCCGCTCTCGTACAAGCCTCGAAAAACGTTCGTTTCATTGTTTAGATAATCGTACCTCTCTCGCCTTTGCTCTACTACTCTCCCTTGACATTGATAGCTGCCCTTTACAGCAGCTGAGATTGTGGTTGCCTTTTCCTGTTTGCTTATTTCTTTTTCTATTCGTTTCTGGACAGAACAGACGCAGTTTGGACTATTGATCGCTTTTATAAGGCTATTGATGATCGATGCTATAAGGCTATTGATGATCGATGCTATAAGGCTATTGATTTTTCTTGCACTATTCATCTTTGGTTATAAGTCTATTGATCTTTTTTGATCTATTGATAGTTGGTTATACAAAAATGGATCTTTCTCGGAAGCTGGATATATAATTAGTGATCTTTATTGGAATGTTGATCTTTATTGGAATGTTGATCTTTATTGGAATAAAAATCGTTCCTTATGTGATTTTATAAAAAATACTTGTCTCTTCTTATTGATCGGTCATGGATTAGTGGTTTTTCTTTTGCGCGATTAACTAATAATTAACTAATAATTAGCTACTAATAAAAGAGCGTTAAGTGGGCGTAGTTGCGCTGTGTTGTCGTTTACAGCAAACTGTGATATTTGCGCCTTTTGACTAAAAAAATTAATTTGATTCAGCCCGACATTTTGGAGTATCGATTGACATTCGCTCTCGACCCCCCCCCCCCCATCCCCCTCTCGCCCCCCCCCCCCCCCCACAAACCTATTTTAACAGGCATGACTATTTATAGTTAGTCCGATACTAGGAGTACCGCGAAGGGGTGTCGTAGGATTTTGATGGTTTCATTTGTTCAGCGATCACTTTTTGCTTTGCAAGACGGTTATACCGACATGGGTCACGAATAAGAGGGAAGATTTGAGGTCTTCACGGGTCCCTCTTGTTGTGTGGAATTACTTTGTGGTTATCATATTTTTGTTCTGTGGGTGAGTCTTGATAGTGATGCATCTATGCTGGTTCAAGCAGTCAGCTATGAGTCGCTGGCCTCTATTAGTCATCGCGCTGACATAGTTTACGACACCCCCAACACCGCCAACTGTCCATCGTTTAAATAATATTACAAAGCTACCACAAAGCTACCACAAAGCTACCACAAAGCTATCACAAAGCTATTACAAAGCTACCACAAAGCTACCACAAAGCTATCACAAAGCTATTACAAAGCTATCACAAAGCTATTACAAAGCTATCACAAAGCAATTACAAAGCTATCATAAAACTACCACAAAGCTATCACAAAGTTATCACAAAGCTATTACAAAGCTATTACAAATCTATCACAAAGCTATCACAAAGCTATCACGAAGCCTAATCTATTTCAAAGCTACCAGAGATTTTTCTGTAAAGTAATGGCAGCCTGGCATGGTCCACATCACAGACAAATATGTCGCGGTCATAGACGAATATGGGAGCCACGATGGCTCAGTGGTTAGTGAACTGGACTACAGAGGACAAGAGGTCGGGCTCGATTCCAACCGACGGCTTCCTGGTTCACCCAGCCTTAAATGGGTAGCGGATTTTATCTGGGAAAGTAAAGCGACACTGGCGTAATACCGACAACAGTACCCCAAAAATCATGTGCCGATGGTCTGTAAAGTTTATGGTCATTAACACCATATTCCCTATACGCCACTTGGCGTGACGGGCCACTAACACCATATTCCCTATACGCCACTTGGCGTGACGGGCCACTAACACCATATTCCCTATACGCCACTTGGCGTGACGGGCCACTAACACCATATTCCCTATACGCCACTTGGCGTGACGGGCCACTAACACCATATTCCCTATACGCCACTTGGCGTGACGGGCCACTAACACCATATTCCCTATACGCCACTTGGCGTGACGGGTCACTAACACCATATTCCCTATACGCCACTTGGCGTGACGGGCCACTAACACCATATTCCCTATACGCCACTTGGCGTGACGGGCCACTAACACCATATTCCCTATACGCCACTTGGCGTGACGGGCCACTAACACCATATTCCCTATACGCCACTTGGCGTGACGGGCCACTAACACCATATTCCCTATACGCCACTTGGCGTGACGGGGGTACTTTACTTTTTTGTTTACTATATAAAAGAATATGGTGACTAACACGGTATTCTCCCTACTTCTATCAAGGCGTGGAAGGAACGTTTACGCACAACGTTAAGGTAAACTGCCCAGTTTGAAGCCCGCCATAAAAGGTAACTCTACAAGTAGGTCAGTCCTACACGCTTATCCTATGTAGCTAGATGAAAGACTGCAGTTATCAACAACGGTTTTGTTTACGTCCTTGGAGAGGCAACGAGCAGTATATACTTTCTTCTTCTAGGCGTTCATATGACTAAAGGGATCATTATTCCTTCTTTTTTCAGCCACCTTTAAAATTAAGTGGGCGTTAATGTGTTGTGTTGTAGTTTACAGTAGAGCTGTGATATATGTCTGTGACTTTAGTCTTAGTTTCAGTTGCTGCCTCCGTGGTGGCTTTTAGTTTTAGACAGACTGAACTGCTGCCTCGGTGGTGGCTTTTAGTTTGAGACAGACTGAGCTGCTGCTTCCGTGGTAGCTTTTAGTTTGAGACAGACTGAGCTGCTGCTTCCGTGGTAGCTTTTAGTTTGAGACAGACTGAACTGCTGCCTCGGTGGTGACTTTTAGTTTTAGACAGACTGAGCTGTTGCCGTTGTAGTGGCTTTTAGTTTTAGGCAGACTGAGCTGCAGCCTCGGTGGTGGCTTTTAGTTTTAGACAGACTGAACTGCAGCCTCTGTAGTGGCTTTTAGTTTTAGACAGACTGAGCTGCAGCCTCTGTAGTGGCTTTTAGTTTTAGACAGACTGAGCTGCAGCCTCTGTAGTGGCTTTTAGTTTTAGACAGACTGAGCTGCTGCCTTGGTGGTGGCTTTTAGTTTTAGGCAGACTGAGCTGCAGCCTCGGTGGTGGCTTTTAGTTTTAGACAGACTGAACTGCAGCCTCTGTAGTGGCTTTTAGTTTTAGACAGACTGAGCTGCTGCCTACATGAAAGCTCCTGTTTGGTGCGGTGATTTTGATGGGTATCCCACGTGATGATGAGTCTGTTGAAGTTTGAAACTGAACTCTGTACACGGTTGTGTCTGTGTCTGTTAGATCCTTGGGATCTTATTGCTTCTCTTGATGTGTCTATCTCCTCGTGGTGTGAAACTCTGCAGTAGATGCTTAATGACCGTCAAGACCCCCTCAGACGATCAGAATCCCCTGCATTGAGGTGACCTGATTCTCCTCTACCCAGATCACGGTTTCAATCTCCTTTTATCCACGAGGAGTTAGCGCTTTCAATTTTAATTGCTTTCTTAAAACAAATTAGCAATGGTTAATGATGTTACTGTGAGCGAGTCAGAAATTGTTTTATCCTCAACGAGACGTTACCCAGAAGAATATCACACGTTCAAAGACAAACTCTCTCTCTCAATTCTTCTTTCCTTCTTTCATTTCGATCACTCCTTCATTACTTCATTCTTCCTTCTTGGTCACATGTTTCTTACCACTTTTTTTTTATTTGCATGTCTCCCTCTCTTCTGTATTTTCATTTCACTCCTTCTCTTTTCGTCCCATCGTTTTCTCTCATCGCTTGTTATCGATGTGTCTCTTTCCATAACTTTCTCCCACATTGTTCATTTCTTTCTCCCCTGTTTTCCACTATTTTTCAGCTTTTCCCCCTTTTTTTGTTCTTTGTTTATTTCGCTCTCGCTCACTCCTCGACGCTTTTCGCTCTATCAATTTATTTCATTACTGTCTTACTCTCTTGTTGAATTATTCATCTTTTACTCCATTGTTATAGTTCTTTATATGTTCTCTCTTCTTCTCATGTATCAATTTATTATTTTCTCTCTTTTGTTTCTTAACACCATCTACCACTTCTCATCACTCTCAACATAATCTAATGAGCCCCTCTCAACATAATCTAATGAGCCCCTCTCAACATAATCTAATGAACCCCTCTCAACATAATCTAATGAACCCCTCTCAACATAAACTAATGAGCCCCTCTCAACATAATCTAATGAGCCCCTCTCAACATAATCTAATGAACCCCTCTCAACATAATCTAATGAACCCCTCTCAACATAATCTAATGAGCCCCTCTCAACATAATCTAATGAGCCCCTCTCAACATAATCTAATGAACCCCTCTCAACATAATCTAATGAACCCCTCTCAACATAATCTAATGAACCCCTCTCAACATAATCTAATGAACCCCTCTCAACATAATCTAATGAGCCCCTCTCAACATAATCTAATGAGCCCCTCTCAACATAATCTAATGAACCCCTCTCAACATAATCTAATGAACCCCTCTCAACATAATCTAATGAGCCCCTCTCAACATAATCTAATGAACCCCTCTCAACATAATCTAATGAGCCCCTCTCAACATAATCTAATGAACCCCTCTCAACATAATCTAATGAGCCCCTCTCAACATAATCTAATGAACCCCTCTCAACATAATCTAATGAGCCCCTCTCAACATAATCTAATGAACCCCTCTCAACATAATCTAATGAACCCCTCTAAACATAATCTAATGAACCCCTCTCAACATAATCTAATGAGCCCCTCTCAACATAATCTAATGAACCCCTCTCAACATAATCTAATGAACCCCTCTCAACAAATCTAATGAACCCCTCTCAACGTAATCTAATGAACCCCTCTCAACATAACCATCGAGCCCTTTTCAACATAACTTCTGAGCCCCTTTTATTGTAAATGTCTCATCCATATATTACGTCTCTACCAACTTAATCTTCATCATGTGTCCTACTTTTTCTGCCATGAGGTGATGCAGACATGAGGTACGTAGTAATTTCCTGGATATCGCTTGTTGTATTACAAATTCTCAATAAAAAACAGTTCCTAAGTCAGAAAATTGCCATCATCGCTGATGCAGAACCAGTCACACAGGCAATGTCGGCCCAAAACAGGACAGACTCATCCAAGAAATAAAGAATTACGTGTGTTCGCTGTCAGAAAGTACAGAACTAGTCCTGTAGTGGATACCAGTAAATTGTGGCATCCCTGGAAATGAGAGAGCAGATGGGAGACTTCAACAGTCCAACCAGATGGGAGCCGTCAACAGTCCAACCAGATGGGAGCCGTCAACAGTCCAACCAGATGGGAGACTTCAACAGTCCAACCAGATGGGAGCCGTCAACAGTCCAACCAGATGGGAGCCTTCAACAGTCCAACCAGATGGGAGACTTCAACAGTCCAACCAGATGGGAGCCGTCAACAGTCCAACCAGATGGGAGCCTTCAACAGTCCAACCAGATGGGAGACTTCAACAGTCCAACCAGATGGGAGCCGTCAACAGTCCAACCAGATGGGAGCCGTCAACAGTCCAACCAGATGGGAGCCTTCAACAGTCCAACCAGATGGGAGCCGTCAACAGTCCAACCAGATGGGAGCTTTCAACAGTCCAACCAGATGGGAGCCGTCAACAGTCCAACCAGATGGGAGCCTTCAACAGTCCAACCAACCCCAGAGCCTCAAAGAAATAAAGACAACCATGAAACAAGCTAGGAAAACAGAATGGAAGGAGATATATGGAAAATATGAGCCAGAACATGACAGCTTAAACAAGCTAGGAAAACAGAATGGAAGGAGATATATGGAAAATATGAGACAGAACATGACAGCTTAAACAAGTTAGGAAAACAGAATGGAGATAGTTATATGGAAAATATGAGCTAGAACATGACAGCTTAAACAAGTTAGGAAAACAGAATGGAGAGAGTTATGTGGAAAATATGAGACAGAACATGACAGCTTAAACAAGCTAGGAAAACAGAATGGAGAGAGTTATATGGAAAATATGAGCCAGAACATGATAGCCTAAACAAACTCAGCAGACATGAGCAGACCAAGATATTCAGACTCAGAACAGGTCATTGTGGCCTCAGAGCACAACTGTACAAGATAAGGCTCAGTGACGTAGAGCATGTAGATCATATCCTACATTACTGCAGCTCTCGCAACACTCCAAGAACACAGATGTGGCCCACAGAAACAAACCTGCATGGCATGGGAACTTGTGATGACCTCAAATGTCTTGTTCGTGACACATGATGGTCTTAATGGCCGATCGCTGAGGAAAAAGAAGAATAGGTGTAGGAGGATATAGCTTGTTCTATTGCTTGAGTTATTGTCATCTGAACATTTATTTAATGCCTCTCTCATTTCGTGTATCCAACTTTTCTTGTGTCGATCTTTCGTTTTGTAGTTTGATATTTTCATATCGGATGCTCGTGGTGTAGGTTGATTGAGTTTCATTCTAGCTGCGTGTCCTACCTCTTCAGCGGTCAAGTCTTGTGATCACGCGAACTTGACTCTTTGTCCTGTTTCATAATATAGGGGTAAGAGCAACATCATGACACATGATGAGCTGGTCGAATGGTCATTACTAGTATATATGCGTGTGTGTCCTGAATTTTCCCCATAAATCTGCGCCGTGGCTGACACACTCCGTCTTCGGCATGCTGGATCTTGGTTTGACATAAGAATTTTCCTTCTCTTCGGGTGGATGCCGTCCAGGGCTGTTGGACCCACCCTGCCCGTGATTTCTGTCTGGGTGTTCTCCCATAGCCTTCCCTTCTCCCGATGGTAACTGCTAGGCTCCCATAGCATTCCCTTCTCTCGATGGTAACTGCTAGTCTCCCATAGCCTTCCCTTCTCCCGATGGTAACTACTAGGCTCCCATAGCCTTCCCTTCTCCCGATGGTAGCTGCTAGTCTCCCATAGCCTTCCCTTCTCCCGATGGTAGCTGCTAGTCTCCCATAGCGTCCCCTTCTCCCGATGGTAGCTGCTAGTCTCCCATAGCGTCCCCTTCTCCCGATGGTAGCTGCTAGTCTCCCATAGCGTCCCCTTCTCCCGATGGTAGCTGCTAGTCTCCCATAGCGTTCCCTTCTCCCGATGGTAGCTGCTAGTCTCCCATAGCGTCCCCTTCTCCCGATGGTAGCTGCTGGGCAGCGGTGGTTTGTTTTCTGGGGTGTCCTTCCCCGTGGATAGAACTTTGGACGCGTCTCTTACTCGTACGGCTTTTCTACTCACAGACTCAAACATGCACATCTTTGATATTATCATTTCCCTACCCTTTTCTCATGTTTTAATATAAAACTCTATCCCTGTTCTGTTTGCGACATTTCTTATCAATCTCTTATCACACGATGCAATTATTCGCTTCTGTCATGCAATAAATGTCCCTGCCCAGCACCGGTAACGTGATGTAGATGTCAACAGTGTGTAATTCAATTTGTGTCAGCTAGGCATAGCAATATTTGGAATGTTCATTATCCCTCTTTCCATATTTGTTCGTCCTGTTGTCCCTCTGACCATCTCTTCATACACTCAGGGAGCCAGTAGTGGGCTGTAACATACACTCTTACAAGATATGGTGACAGCAAGTAGTGGGCTGTAACATACACTCTTACAAGATATGGTGACAGCAAGTAGTGGGCTGTAACATACACTCTTACAAGATATGGTGACAGCAAGTAGTGGGCTGTAACATACACTCTTACAAGATATGGTGACAGCAAGTAGTGGGGTGTAACATACACTCTTACAAGATATGGTGACAGCAAGTAGTGGGGTGTAACATACACTCTTACAAGATATGGTGACAGCAAGTAGTGGGCTGTAACATACACTCTTACAAGATATGGTGACAGCAAGTAGTGGGGTGTAACATACACTCTTACAAGATATGGTGACAGCAAGTAGTGGGCTGTAACATACACTCTTACAGGATATGGTGACAGCAAGTAGTGGGGTGTAACATACACTCTTACAAGATATGGTGACAGCAAGTAGTGGGCTGTAACATACACTCTTACAGGATATGGTGACAGCAAGTAGTGGGGTGTAACATACACTCTTACAGGATATGGTGACAGCAAGTAGTGGGCTGTAACATACACTCTTACAGGATATGGTGACAGCAAGTAGTGGGCTGTAACATACACTCCTACAAGATATGGTGACAGCAAGTAGTGGGGTGTAACATACACTCTTACAGGATATGGTGACAGCAAGTAGTGGGCTGTAACATACACTCTTACAGGATATGGTGACAGCAAGTAGTGGGCTGTAACATACACTCCTACAAGATATGGTGACAGCAAGTAGTGGGCTGTAACATACACTCTTACAAGATATGGTGACAGCAAGTAGTGGGGTGTAACGTACACTCTTACAAGATATGGTGACAGCAAGTAGTGGGGTGTAACGTACACTCTTACAAGATATGGTGACAGCAAGTAGTGGGGTGTAACGTACACTCTTACAAGATATGGTGACAGCAAGTAGTGGGGTGTAACATACACTCTTACAAGATATGGTGACAGCAAGTAGTGGGGTGTAACATACACTCCTACAGGATATGGTGACAGCAAGTAGTGGGCTGTAACATACACTCCTACAGGATATGGTGACAGCAAGTAGTAGGGTGTAACGTACACTCTTACAAGATATGGTGACAGCAAGTAGTGGGGTGTAACATACACTCCTACAGGATATGGTGACAGCAAGTAGTGGGCTGTAACATACACTCCTACAGGATATGGTGACAGCAAGTAGTAGGGTGTAACGTACACTCTTACAGGATATGGTGACAGCAAGTAGTGGGCTGTAACATACACTCCTACAGGATATGGTGACAGCAAGTAGTAGGGTGTAACGTACACTCTTACAAGATATGGTGACAGCAAGTAGTGGGGTGTAACGTACACTCCTACAGGATATGGTGACAGCAAGTAGTGGGGTGTAACGTACACTCCTACAAGATATGGTGACAGCAAGTAGTGGGGTGTAACGTACACTCTTACAGGATATGGTGACAGCAAGTAGTGGCTGTAACGTACACTCCTACAAGATATGGTGACAGCAAGTAGTGGGGTGTAACGTACACTCCTACAGGATATGGTGACAGCAAGTAGTGGGGTGTAATGTACACTCCTACAGGATATGGTGACAGCAAGTAGTGGGTGTAATGTACACTCCTACAGGATATGGTGACAGCAAGTAGTGGGTGTAATGTACACTCCTACAGGATATGGTGACAGCAAGTAGTGGGGTGTAATGTACACTCCTACAGGATATGGTGACAGCAAGTAGTGGGTGTAATGTACACTCTTACAGGATATGGTGACAACAAGTAGTGGGTGTAACGTACACTTCTACAGGATATGGTGACAGCAAGTAGTGGGTGTAATGTACACTCCTACAGGATATGGTGACAGCAAGTAGTGGGTGTAATGTACACTCCTACAGGATATGGTGACAGCAAGTAGTGGGCTGTAACATACACTCTTACAGGATATGGTGACAGCAAGTAGTGGGGTGTAACATACACTCTTACAAGATATGGTGACAGCTTTGCAAAACAGGGGAGCCGCGATAGCTCAGTGGTTAGTGAACTGGACTACAACGGACAAGGGGTAGGGTTTGATCCCAAACGACGGCTTCCGGGTTCACCCAGCCTTAAATGGGTATCGGATTTTTTCTCGTAAAGTAGAGCGGCACGGGTGTAATACCGACCACATTACCCCAAAAATCATGTGCCGAAGGTCTGTAAAATGTATGGTCACTAACACCATATTCCCTATACGTCACTAACACCATATTCCCTATACGTCACTAACACCATATTCCCTATACGTCACTAACACCATATTCCCTATACGTCCCTAACACCATATTCCATATACGGGAGCTCTTACTTTTTTTTAATATGAAAAAAGGAACACAACAAAATACTGACGTTCCGGCCTACATGAGGCCTTCTTCAGAGAACTAGGACAACGATAACAAACGATGAGGCATAAATAGATGTTGCTACATCTATGATGATTACGTTAGGGAGAAGTGGACCGAGGGATAAGAAATGGCATGATGAGATGAGAAAGAGATATGATACATGTTAGAGGATAGGTGAAGTGTAGAGATCTAAATAATATAAGTATAGAGAAATAATTTGTTAATAAAAAATAGCAATTTGACTTAGCTGATGGCAGTCACTCCACTCACGGTGGAAGATCGTTATCAAATGCCTGGAAGAGAAGAGTTATCTGTTATCACTCCGATCATCAAAGTATACACTGTTATCACTCCGATCATCAAAGTATACACTGTTATCACTCCGATCATCAAAGTATACACTGTTATCACTCCGATCATCAAAGTATACACTGTTATCACTCCGATCATCAAAGTATACACTGTTATCACTCCGATCATCAAAGTATACACTGTTATCACTCCGATCATCAAAGTATACACTGTTATCACTCCGATCATCAAAGTATACACTGTTATCACTCCGATCATCAAAGTATACACTGTTATCACTCCGATCATCAAAGTATACACTGTTATCACTCCGATCATCAAAGTATACACTGTTATCACTCCGATCATCAAAGTATACACTGTTATCACTCCGATCATCAAAGTATACACTGTTATCACTCCGATCATCAAAGTATACACTGTTATCACTCCGATCATCAAAGTATACACTGTTATCACTCCGATCATCAAAGTATACACTGTTATCACTCCGATCATCAAAGTATACACTGTTATCACTCCGATCATCAAAGTATACACTGTTATCACTCCGATCATCAAAGTATACACTGTTATCACTCCGATCATCAAAGTATACACTGTTATCACTCCGATCATCAAAGTATACACTGTTATCACTCCGATCATCAAAGTATACACTGTTATCACTCCGATCATCAAAGTATACACTGTTATCACTCCGATCATCAAAGTATACACTGTTATCACTCCGATCATCAAAGTATACACTGTTATCACTCCGATCATCAAAGTATACACTGTTATCACTCCGATCATCAAAGTATACACTGTTATCACTCCGATCATCAAAGTATACACTGTTATCACTCCGATCATCAAAGTATACACTGTTATCACTCCGATCATCAAAGTATACACTGTTATCACTCCGATCATCAAAGTATACACTGTTATCACTCCGATCATCAAAGTATACACTGTTATCACTCCGATCATCAAAGTATACACTGTTATCACTCCGTCATTTTTCAATCCGTTTTATTATCACACCAATCACATACCTCTATTCGTTCTGTTATCACTTCATACACGTCATCACATCATTTATTGATACTTCCGTTGAGTACCTCCATAACTATACCTTCTTGTATCATTTACATCGCCTATCATTAATCTATCTATACATTTTCCATCACCTTAACGCCTTTCTATCATTACTTCTATCCACTCAATCACCTTTTTTCCTTGACTTTATCAAGTTCACCACCTTTCTATCCCTTCTTTAATCACCCCACACTTTTCTATCCCTTCTTTAATCACCCCATACCTTTCTATTCCTTCTTTAATCATTCCCTCAATTTCTATCCCTTATTTAATCACCTCCATCACCCTTCATCATTTTTCTTTACCAACACCTCACCTTTCTATTCCTTCTTTAATCACCCCAGTCACCCCTTTATCCATTCATTAACCACCTCCATCACATTTCTATTCCTTCTTTCATCACCTTTTAAATCCTTTCTTCAATCACCTCAAACACCTTTCTATCGCTTCCTTAATCACTTACATCACCTTTCTACCCCTTCTTTCACCACCTCTATTTATTTTTCTCTCTAATCGTGTATCACACATAGTCACTTTCTTCACTTTTCTCCCACACACACCTCCTTGTTTGAGTTCATTATGTAACATCTGCTGGTGTAATCAGCTGCTGGAATGGTACTTTGCATTTAGCACACAGAAGAACAAGAGAAGACCACCCGTCTTGCCTCAAGAACAACTCGTAGGCGATGTTATGTTTGTGTATAACCATCGGCACATAACTTGCGCATACTGCATCGCAGACATTGCCAGTAAACATCTGCCACACCGTTTCTTCTTCTAAAACAACAATTATTATTACAAATACTACTGTTACTATTACTACTATTACTACTACTATTACTACTGTTACTATTACTACTATTACTATTACTATTACTACTGTTACTATTACTACTATTACTATTACTACTGTTACTATTACTATTACTACTGTTACTATTACTACTATTACTATTACTATTACTACTGTTACTATTACTACTATTACTATTACTATTACTACTGTTACTATTACTATTACTACTGTTACTATTACTACTATTACTATTACTATTACTACTGTTACTATTACTACTATTACTATTACTACTGTTACTATTACTACTATTACTATTACTATTACTACTGTTACTATTACTACTATTACTACTGTTACTATTACTACTATTACTACTATTACTACTGTTACTATTACTACTGTTACTATTACTACTATTACTATTACTACTATTACTACTACTACTATTACTACTATTACTACTGTTACTATTACTACTGTTACTATTACTACTACTATTACTACTATTACTATTACTACTACTATTACTACTACTACTATTACTACTACTACTATTACTACTACTTTTGCTTAAAACTACTACTATTATTACTACTACTACTATTACTTTTGCTACTACTACTAGTACTACTATTACTACTACTACTACTGCTACTACTACTACTACTACTACTATTACTACTACTACTATTATTACTACTACTACTACTACTACTACTACTTCTACTACTGCTACTACTGCTACTACTACTACTACTACTACTGCTACTACTGCTACTACTACTATTATTATTACTATTACTACTACTACTACTACTACTACTACTACTGCTACTGCTACTAATGCTATTTCTTGACTACATTACCCTCTCATAAATCGGCGCTAAATCGCCTAAGTGCGTTATGTTGTAATAACAGTAAATTACAACTTATGTGCCTTAGACTCAGTGCATCCGACTTCAGCATGGCAATAACGGGTACATGATCGCCTTCCCTCTATTTCCCTACAGGCATGGCCTAATTGCTGATTCTCATGTCCTGTTCAACACATGAAAGTGGAACAACATCTGGGTCTATTCTAGTGACAGGCTAACCAGGTCTGTCCAAGTGAGTAGGCATCAAAGAGTTATGGGAATCCCGGTATTATAACAGGCCGCGCTGAAGTCGAATGCTTTGGGCCGAAAGGCACGAATAAAAGACACCACGAGGGAATGATTGGTCTCGAGGCAGAGAGGTTTTGAGTTCAAATCCCAGCTGCATCCGTGTGGGGAGGGGGGAGGAGGGGGCGTGTTGCGATTTATAATTTCTCTCTGCGGCAACCAGCCCTGGTCTCAGCAGCGAGGCCCGGCTTGAAACGTGAGTTGCTCGTTGTAGGAAAAAAAGTGAGTACATCCAAAGACGGCGCTATCTGCCTGTGCGGCGAGGGACCCCTATGCAAACTGCTGCCAGAGAAAAACGGATTAACACGCAACATTCAGTTTCTAGTCTATAGGGACATTGCTAGCGCTGACGAACACATACATACATACATACATACACACATACATACATACACACATTCATACACAAAACATACACATACATACACATATACACACATACACACATACACATACACACATACACATACATACACATATACACACATACACACATACACATACACACATACACATACATACACATATACACACATACATGCATACACATACACACATACACATACATACACATATACATACATACACATACATACACATATACATACATACACATACATAAACACAGATACACACATACACACACATACGCACACACATACACACACACATACACACATACACACACATATGCACACACATATACACATACACACACATACACACACACACACAAAGTACATACACCCATTTAATGTCCCTCAAAGGATGAACGACGAAACGGACAATAACCTCGTTTAGTAAACTCATCCAGTGAAGGCAAGAAAGAAGGAAGAAAAGAATCACAAAGCTTGTCAGTCACTCAATTATTGTGCCTTGATGATCTGAATCCCTCGCGCCTTCCCCAGTCTGTGGAGACCGACGAGAGTTTAAGTGGGCGTGGCCAGATATTAACATCCCCTAAAATGATCAGTGGCCAGGATTTATCAAGGAGCAGGGTGTTTGCCAATTTCCACGACGACGCAATAATAAAATAGTTCCCGCCATTTTCAAACCATGGCGTTGCCGTGGTAACGGAATCATTTGGGCCAGAACTGGCGTCAGGAGTCCAATAGACCTGGCCTAATCGATTTTAATATCGGGTTTAATCAGAACATGGGGTGATTGGTGGGTATAAATCAAACCTGAATGGACTCGTCCGTCACGAGCTGTTCGGGGTTACAGAGGACACGCTTGTATCAAGAGGTGATTGAGAGATACAAGGTGACCCAGTGTATCATGGTTGTTGCAGGGGTTGTTGCAAGATACAGGATGATCCAATGTCCGGTACCTCAAGAATTATCGGGGTGACCCAATGTAGGAGTGTTGCATGAGTTGTTCTATGTACTATAGGTCCTCAATGTAGGAGTGTTGCAAGAGTTGTTCTATGTACTAGAGGTCCTCAATGTAGGAGTGTTGCATGAGTTGTTCTATGTACTAGAGGTCCTCAATGTAGGAGTGTTGCAAGAGTTGTTCTATGTACTAGAGGTCCTCAATGTAGGAGTGTTGCAAGAGTTGTTCTATGTACTAGAGGTCCTTAATGTGGGAGTGTTGCAAGAGTTGTTCTATGTACTAGAGGTCCTCAATGTAGGAGTGTTGCAAGAGTTGTTCTATGTACTAGAGGTCCTCAATGTAGGAGTGTTGCATGAGTTGTTCTATGTATTAGAGGTCCTCAATGTGGGAGTGTTGCAAGAGATGTTCTATGAACTAGAGGTCCTTAATGTGGGAGTGTTGCAATAGTTGTTCTATGTACTAGAGGTCCTTAATGTGGGAGTGTTGCAATAGTTGTTCTATGTACTAGAAGTCCTTAATGTGGGAGTGTTGCAAGAGATGTTCTATGTACTAGAGGTCCTCAATGTAGGAGTGTTGCAAGAGTTGTTCTATGTACTAGAGGTCCTTAATGTGGGAGTGTTGCAAGAGTTGTTCTATGTACTAGAAGTCCTTAATGTGGGAGTGTTGCAAGATTTGTTCTATGTGCTAGAGGTCCTTAATGTGGGAGTGTTGCAAGAGTTGTTCTATGTACTAGAGGTCCTTAATGTGGGAGTGTTGCAAGAGTTGTTCTATGTACCTGAGGGCATTAATGTAATGGTGGCGCACGAGTAGTTCTAGATATCCGAGAGACTCAATATAGGACTTTTAGTAAAAGATGTTCTAGATATAGTGACTCAGTATAGGAGAATCGCAAGAATTGTTCTAGATATCAGCGTGACCCAAAGAAGGAGTGTCGTTAAAGATGTTCAGGATATCAGCGTGACCCAGAGAAGGAATATCGTAAGAGATGTTCTAGATATCAGCGTAACCCAGATTAGGAGTGTCGTAAGAGATGTTCTAGATACCAGCGTAACCCAGAGAAGGAATATCGGAAGAGATGTTCTAGATATCAGCGTGACCCAGATTAGGAGTGTCGTAAGAGATGTTCTAGATACCAGCGTAACCCAGAGAAGGAATATCGTAAGAGAAGTTCTAGATATCAGCGTAACCCAGAGAAGGAATATCGTAAGAAATGTTCTAGATATCAGCGTAACCCAGAGAAGGAATATCGTAAGAAATGTTCTAGATATCAGCGTAACCCAGAGAAGGAGTGTTGTAAGAGATGTTCTAGATATCAACGTGACCCAGAGAAGGAGTATCGTAAGAGATGTTCTAGATATCAACGTGACCCAGAGAAGGAGTATCGTAAGAGATGTTCTAGATATCAACGTGACCCAGGGAAGGAATATCGTAAGAGATGTTCTAGATATCAGCGTATCCCAGAGAATGAGTATCGTAAGAGATGTTATAGATATCAGCGTAACCCAGAGAAGGAGTATCGTAAGAGATGTTCTAGATATCATCGTGACCCACTTTAATTGTCATCGATATGCCACGTCAGCATTAGATCATTTCTAGCCTTTAAAACTAGTTCGAAGCCAGCTCTCCCATGACCGACCACATCTGACCCCATCTGACCCCATACAACATTATAACGCAAACGATGTTCTCCTGTTAAGCCGGCATTTCTTTCCTTATCTTCAGTCACTTTTTGGGACGCTACAAAGTCGAGGACTTCGCACTCTCTGATGTTATCTTCCCATCTGTTTCTCTGTCCACCTCTCCTTCTTACCCCTTTCACATTTCCTGACAGAATGGCCATTGCTAGACCAGACGGTCGAGATACGTGGACAGACCCTTTTATTTTGTCTTTTTTCACAACAGTCACAAGATCATCATGTACTCTCATTGTTTCTTGTTTTCTTTTGCTAACTTTTTTTAAATTTGTGATACGATCGAAGCAAGAGACGCTCAAAATCTGATGATAACATTTCATCTCTATAGCTTGTATGTTATAACATTTCATCTCTATAGCTTGTATGTTATAACATTTCATCTCTATAGCTTGTATGTTATAACATTTCATCTCTATAGCTTGTATGTTAGAACATTTCATCTCTATAGCTTGTATGTTAGAACATTTCATCTCTATAGCTTGTATGTTAGAACATTTCATCTCTATAGCTTGTATGTTATAACATTTCATCTCTATAGCTTGTATGTTATAACATTTCATCTCTATAGCTTGTATGTTATAACATTTCATCTCTATAGCTTGTATGTTATAACATTTCATCTCTATAGCTTGTATGTTATAACATTTCATCTCTATAGCTTGTATGTTATAACATTTCATCTCTATAGCTTGTATGTTATTACATTTCATCTCTATAGCTTGTATGTTATAATATTTCATCTCTATAGCTTGTATGTTATTACATTTCATCTCTATAGCTTGTATGTTATTGTGTAACTCTGCTGTAAATGTTCATGTTTTGTAGAAAACTTTACAGAAAAACTAAAATGAGAAGAATCTGCCCGAGAGATAAGATCTGAAATAAAGAACTGAGAAAAAGCTGGGAATAATTCCCTCCATTGAACACATAAAGAAACAACAAATAGAATGGTATGGCCGCGTGATAAGGCAGACAAATAAAAACACAACACAAGAAGCCTTCAGTTATTGATTTATTGAGTTAAGTGCGGGTCATCATCATTGCACTCCGAACATGTCCATATGTGCTCAGATCCTCTCCTCAGTTATTGAGTTATTTGCGGGTCATCATCATTGCACTCCGAACATGTCCATAGGTGCTCAGATCCTCTCCTCAGTTATTGAGTTATTTGCGGGTCATCATCATTGCACTTCGGACATGTCCATAGGTGCTCAGATCCTCTCCGCAGCAAGTCCCGCAGTGTCCAGCGACTGACGACTCCAGTTCTATGTTGGTTGGTAAGTCTTCTTACACGGCCACTAAGTGTCTCATTTCTGGCTGTGCCCATCTTAACTCCCATTTCCATCATCCGAAGAAGTGACGTGGATTTGTGTTTGTCGAAGTCCTGTGCTCTTCCCACATCTCGGAGGGCATTGATGATGTCCGCCCGATCCATTGGTTGCCCGTCCTCAACGACAGCGCAGCTAGCCAACCTGTCCGCTCTTTCATTTCCCCGTACTCCCGCATGTCCAGGGACATAGACGAAGGTGACCTTACGTATTTTGGACTTCTGCAATGACTTTACCCATTGCATGCGTACATAGCCCGCCTACACTTTTATTATCATGCTCATCGAATCACTCAGTATACATGCGTGGGTGTAGTCTTGTGACTCTAACCATTTGAATGCCTTGGTCCCTGCCATCACCTCCATTGTCATGCTACTCGTGGTAATGACGTATGCACCACTGTCTTCTTTGACTATTCTGCCTGCCGAGCGTGCTGTAAATGCCCATGCACTTCTTTTTTATGTCGTCGTACAGATCCGTCTGTATAGATGACTACATCTTTCTCATCGGTGTTATCGCAGATGAGACCGTTAACCTCAGCATTAACCACGACCGGGTTCTGTTTCCTACTTTTCCTGTCGAGTGTGACAATACACGAGAATGTCCCCTTGAATGACGTAGGCACCAGTATCCACTCCTCACCAACGCTGATATTGGTAAACCCACAGACTTGTTTAGGGGAGCCGCGATAGCTCAGTGGTTAGTGAACTGGACTACAAAGGACAAGGGGTAGGGTTCGATCCCAACCGACGGCTTCCGGGTTCACCCAGCCTTAAATGGGTACCGAATTTTTTTTCTGGGAAAGTAAAGCGGCACGGGCGTAATACCGACCACATTACCCCAAAAAATCATCTGCCGAAGGTCTGTAAAAGTTATGGTCACTAACACCATATTCCCTATACGCCGCCACTTGGCGTGACAGAGGTACTTTAGTTTTTTTTTAATAGACTTGTTTGATGACATCTTCTGCTCGGCCCACCCATGATTTGCCTCTTTTTAGCCTGGCACCTTTACCTGTGTTGTGCACGTGGTGCAATAGATGCTCTTTATCTGTAGCCTTCAGTAAACGTTTCGAGAACACTAGACCCAAGGGCCGACAACGAAAAGGATGAATTGGTGGAATATTGGAAACGTTATGAAACAGCATAGGCCAACAGAAGAGCAAAAGTCTGCAAATTAGATCTGCCCTCGACGCTGAAAGGCAAAATAAGGAAGGAAAGAAGAAGAAGAAGAAGATAGAAAAACTGATACAACAAGGGAGCGCACCAGTCGGGGGTTAGAGCCAAGAGCCCACGTGGATCTTATCTTTCCCAACAGGTTTTAGTTTTGTAAGGGCTGATGTAGACTAGGGTTAGCAGATAGTAAAAAAAAAAAGAGGGAGAGAGAGAGAGAGAGAGAAAAAAAAATAGGAGAGAGTGAGAGAAAGAGAGGGGAAAAAAGAAGAGAAGGAAGTAAGGACGCGGTAAGGGGGGAAGGAAGGAGTAAGGTAGGAAGGAAGAAGGAATGCATTAGAATGAAAAGGAAGGAAGGATGCGTACAGAGGGGAGAAGGAAAGGAGGAAGGAAAGGCGTAGGGAAGGGAGAAGGAAAGGTGAGGAAGGTATGGAGTGAAGAAGGAAGAAAAGAAGGAAGGACGAAAAGAAGAAAATTTACTAAAACTTCCACTGAGCAATTGAAAGTTTCATTTTCTGTTGATAGTAAAGAGACCAAGACCAAAGGAGAGATTGAATGAGCAATTTGAATGAGGAATCGTCTTGGCCACGTAATGAGAAGGAAAAAGTCGAGGGAAGGAGAGAACGAGTAAAATAGAAAGAAAAGATCGGTATGACACTGTGACAACTAACAGAAGAATCAGTGAAAGCGGTCAGCTACTCATAAGTGAACTAGAACTATGCCGATCTTACTCCAACTCTTCGCGGTGCCCCTAGTAACAGACTAACCTGTTTATTCTGGCCAGGTGAATCCGAATCGAGCGGAAAGGTGACCCAGTGCTCCAAAAAATCACGCAGAAGTCGGATATGTAGAATGGCAAGGCGCAATGATCATAGATGATTGTAAACCATAATACATCGCATTAATATTGTGCCCTTGTAAGAGATGATCAACGGAAGAATATGGATTGATTTAGTGGTCTGGAATATCCACAAAGATATGGGAGAAAGATAAACAATGGTAAAACATTAGAACGGCGTGGCTCTTCATGATAATGAAGCTGTGTACACTGGTTCACGGGTTGTGTCCTGACGTAGCTGGGTTGTTGGAGCATCGCTGAGTTTGGCACATCGCTCATTCACACGCTGAATGCGCTGTCAACGGACTGACGGCTATTTGCAACGATCTTTGCCGTTTAACGTGTTCACATTTTGAACAGCCTGTCAGTTGCTTGGTTGGGTCCAGCAATCGCTATCATGTGTCTCATTTATCAACTCAAACGATTATTGGCAGAGAAAAGACACAAAAATATACAAGGTGATATTGCAGTAAATGGATAGAAACTAGAAATATTTCAAGAGTATAACTACGTTGGACAGATTATAACAAATATATAACTGCCTTTGACAGATTATAACAAATATACAACTACATTGGGCAGATTATAACAAATATATAACTACATTGGGCAGATTATAACAAATATATAACCACCTTGGACAGATTATAACAAATATATAACTACCTTGGACAGATTATAACAAAGTATAGAAAATGTAAGAGAGAAATAAACAAAAGAACAGGTATGGCAAAAATCAATTTGAAGAACATTATATATGTACTCACATCAAAGAAAATAAGATCAGAACTAAAACTACAAGCAGCAAAATGCTATATTTACTCAACCTTCCTGTATGATAAAGAAACATGGACATCAAATAAGTAAGCAGAAAAATGAAGCCTTTGAAATGTGGATTTATAGGAAAATGGAGAGAATTGGATGAAAGGAAAAGAAGACAAACAAAAAGGTTCCGAATAAGGTGACAAATAAATAAAAAGAACTACTTAACATAATTCGAAAAAGAGAATTGAAATTTATGAAGAGACATAATAAAAGTAAAGTAAAGTACCCCCGTCACGCCAAGTGGCGTATAGGGAAATATGGTGTTAGTGACCCTATATTTTACAGACCTTCAACACATGATTTTTGGGGTAATGTGGTCGGTATTACGCCCGTGCTGCTTTACTTTCCCAGGAAAAAAATCCTGTACCCATCTAAGGCTGGGTGAACCCGGAAGCCGTCGGTTGGGATCGAACCCTACCCCTTGTCCTTTGTAGTCCAGTTCACTAACCACTGAGCTATCGCGGCTCCCGAAGAGACATAATACATTTATCAAACTCATTTTGTAATGGAAGGTATAAGGTAGTCGAGGCAGAGGCAGACCAAGACTAAAGTGGACTGATAACATCACAAGGTGGACAGGTGAACCAATGACAACATGCACCATCAAGACAAGAGACAGTCAAATGGTGTTCCATGTTAACTACGATGCGGTGACAGCTCCCAATGAATAACTCATTGGTATATTGAACAGGTTGTCAATTGCATGGTTGAATACAACAACCTTTTATTTACGTGCAACTGAACTCATTTGCATATTGATTCGGTTGTCGGCTGCGAAGATAGAACACTCATATCAACCAATGAATGCTCAAGTTTTTTACTCAGTTCTGGAATTTGAATTTGCTCGTGAAACCCAATACACCATTATGATGACGTAATGTGTTGTGATATTTAGAACATTCCGACTGGTTGTGCTCAACTAATACAACAAGAATGGAGATCCGTATCCCGGTTTGTTTTGTTTCCTTTTGATTAAAACCACAGTTATATGGAGTCCAGACCAGGGACTATCGAGGCACTCCGTGGACCTACAGCTGCGATTAATACAAACACAACACACGGCTGTTTGTTTTCATCTCAAAGTGCCATTTTAGTTCTAATATTGTGCAGCATTTATGTATAACTATATCCTGAGTTGGACATCCCCCTTATTCGTAATATTGATATTGTATGGAAGTGGTTAATATATGAGGATGAAAACCTGCTACAACAGCATTTAACATCTCTAGATAAAAGCTGCACAAACTACAGTATGAAAATTAACACAGCAAAAACAGAGGCTATAAGAATAAGCAAATTGAGACACCCATTAAACATCAAGATCAAAGACAAAGAAATAAAACAAGTAGAGGAATTCAAGTATTTAGGCACAATGTTCACAGAAGATGGAAAACTAGACAGAGAAATTGACATGAGAATACAAAAGCAAATGCTGTCACATACCAGCTTTCACCATTGTTAAGACATCCAAACATTTCTATGCCAGCTAAACAACAAATGATAAATAGCATCTTCATACCAACTTTGTGCTATGAAAGTCAAACATGGACCCTTTCTAAATCACATTTAAGAAAGATGCGATGTGAGATGCGATGCTTGAGAAAAGTAACAAACAACACACGAAGAGATAGAATACCAAATGAAACCATAAGAAAAATGGTAGGAACAAAACCCTGCCAAGAATATATAGAACAGCAACAACTTAAATGGTTCGGCCACCTGGTCAGAATGAATCCTCACCAATCACCATCAAGGGCGTTCTTCTCGAGAATGCATGGAAAAAGACCAAGAGGAAGACCCAGAAGAAGATGGATAGATGCAGTGACAGAGACATGTAACAACAAAGGAAAATCACTAATTCAGACAGTTCGAGCAGCTCAAGAACGACAAATGATATAAACCACGACACCTTTTAGGTATCTGTGAAAGAGAAAAGAAGAAGATGGATAGATGCAGTGACAGAGACATGTAACAACAAAGGAAAATCACTAATTCAGACAGTTCGAGCAGCTCAAGAACGACAAATGATATAAACCACGACACCTTTTAGGTATCTGTGAAAGAGAAAAGAAGAAGATGGATAGATGCAGTGACAGAGACATGTAACAACAAAGGAAAATCACTAATTCAGACAGTTCGAGCAGCTCAAGAACGACAAATGATATAAACCACGACACCTTTTAGGTATCAGTGAAAGAGAAGAAGAAGAAGATGGAAGTGGTTATACTTTGTGACACAAAACATCGATATTTAGTTCAACTCAATATTGGTTTACGAACGATATTTTAGTACGAACGATATCATATATACATATATACTTATATATGATATATAAATTACAGTTATGATAAATTATAGTTAATACTCCAAACAAAACGAGCAAAGACTGACACATCTGTGAGTTCCCAGGAGACGCAATATTCAACTTTTAGTCGGAAAAGTTTGTACAGTTTAAGTTATATTTTCTTCTAATCTCGCACAGATGTTGGGAGCCTCGATAGCTCAGTGGTTAGTGAACTGGACTACAAAAGACAAGAGGTCGGGTTTGATCCTGATCGACGGCTTCCGGGTTCAGCCAGACTTAAATGGGTACCGGATTTTTTTCTGGGAAAGTAAAGCGGAGAGGGCGTAATACCGACCGCATTACCCCAAAAATCATGTGCCGAAAGTCTATAAAAATTAAGGTCACTAACACCATATTCCCTATACGCCACTTGGCGTGACAAGGCTCTTTACTCTTTTTTACTTTTTTACACGCAACCTGTAATAGAAGAAATATGTGTATTTTATCGGCATAGAACGACATTAATGATCACATCAATTATTCTATTCTATTCTATTCTATTCTATTCTATTCTATTCTATTCTATTCTATTCATTGAACCAGTTTCATTGCAGTCAGGATACTGCAAACCACAACACAACGCAGACACGCCCACTTAAGGACGGATGACGAAGAGGAATTCTACAGTCTACGAATACTCTAGAAAACTTTAGTCATCGGGCGAACGCAAGCAAGCATTGCAGTCAGGAACTCCCCATATCTGCTCCACCACTTGTCACAAAATACAAAATTAAATTCTGTTAACAAGATCACTCTGTGCACGTCCTACTTCACTGAATAGGCGACGATTCCAAACTTCCTTACTCTCCTATTGCGACATGCACAGTGGCTCTAAACTGTTCTCCCCTCACTGTGGGGGCACGATAAATGAACGAAAATGTAGCTGCAACTTTCATAACAATTTAAACTATAGCAGTTACAACAACAGCAACAATAAAACAAAAAAAGTTGCTTCTTTACCACAAGATAGCAACTTCTACAGCAACATAAACTGTTCATCATCATTTAGTGCCGTCTCCGCATCGACGGTTGGCTACAAACGAAGCGCCATGCCCGCTCTGTTTCTTGCTTTGATTGTGCAGGTTGTCATAGGCTGACTTGTCCATCTTTTGATATTATTCGTCCACCTTAGTCTTGGTCTACCTCTTTTACCTTGTATTTTCCCTTCCAAGATTACTTTTAGTATGCTGCAGTGTCTTTTAACATGTCCCAACAATCTCATTTGTCTTCTTTGAAATGTATTTAGTAGTTCTCTTTTTATTTTTAGTTGTTTTAAGACTTCATCGTTTGCTTTCTTTTGTTTCCATCCAATTCTACTTATTAATCCACATTTCAAAGGCTTCAACTTTCTATATAAACTATTAGTGTATCTTCAACTTTCTATATAAACTATTAGTGTATCTTCAACTTTCTATATAAACTGTTATTGTATCTTCAACTTTCTATATACACTATTAGTGTATCTTCAACTTTCTATATAAACTATTAGTGTATCTTCAACTTTCTATATAAACTATTAGTGTATCTTCAACTTTCTATATAAACTATTAGTGTATCTTCAACTTTCTATATAAACTATTAGTGTATCTTCAACTTTCTATATAAACTATTAGTGTATCTTCAACTTTCTATATAAACTATTAGTGTATCTTCAACTTTCTATATAAACTATTAGTGTATCTTCAACTTTCTATATAAACTGTTAGTGTATCTTCAACTTTCTATATAAACTGTTAGTGTATCTTCAACTTTCTATATAAACTGTTAGTGTATCTTCAACTTTCTATATAAACTGTTAGTGTATCTTCAACTTTCTATATAAACTGTTAGTGTATCTTCAACTTTCTATATAAACTGTTAGTGTATCTTCAACTTTCTATATAAACTGTTAGTGTATTTGAACTAACTACAGTTGTAGTTGTATGAACAGCAGCAACTGCAACAACACCATCAACTGTAACAACACCATCAACTGTAACAACATCATCAACTGCAACAACACCATCAACTGTAACAACATCATCAACTGTAACAACACCATCAACTGTAACAACACCATCAACTGCAACAACACCATCAACTGTAACAACATCATCAACTGCAACAACACCATCAACTGCAACAACACCATCAATTACAACAACACCATCAATTACAACACCATCAACTGCCACAGCACCATCAACTGCAGCAACACCATCAACTGCAACATCACCACCAACTGCCACAACACCATCAACTGCAACATCATCAACTGCCACAACACCATCAACTGCCACAACACCATCAACTGCAACAACACCATCAACTGCAACATCACCACCAACTGCTACAACACCATCAACTGCAACAACACCATCAACTGCCACAGCACCATCAACTGCAGCAACACCATCAACTGAAACATCATCAACTGCCACAACACCATCAACTGCCACAACACCATCAACTGCAACAACACCATCAACTGCAACAACACCATCAACTGCAACAACACCATCAACTGCAACAACACCATTAACTGCAACAACACCATCAACTGCAACAACACCATCAACTGCCACAACACCATCAACTGCCACAACACCATCAACTGCAACAACACCATCAACTGCCACAACATCATCAACTGCCACAACACCATTAACTGCAACAACATCATCAACTACCACAACACCATCAACTGCAACAACACCATCAACTGCGACAACACCATCAACTGCCACAACACCATCAACAGCAGCGACAGCTAATGTACTTTTAACTACGCTACATTAATCGAGCTACAAACTACATTGTAACTCTGACGTCACACAGCAACTGTCCGACCGATCGCCTTGTCCGTATCGCCCTTGCCTGTCCGGTTCACTTGGCCTGGTTGTGGGGCAATGCCCGCTGTGGAGTAGACTTTATGTGTTCTTCTGTACCTGCGTTTGTCTGTCTATCGCTGTAGGCCTACTTGTCTGTCTCTTTACATGCCTGCCTCCGGGCTGCTATCCCTATTTTAAGTCTGTATGTTGCTTTAAATCTGTCTGTATTTAAATATTTTTGGCTTAGTTGGTCTGTCTGTATTTATATGTAGTCATGTTTTGTGTGTGTCTGCTTGTGATCATATTTAACTATAATCTGTTTGCGTGTGTCAGCCCATTTGCCTGTCATTTTTTATGTAAGTGTGTGTGTGTGCGCGTGTGAGTGCGTGTGTGTGTGCGTGTGTGTGTGCGTGCGCGTGTGCGTGTGTGTGCGCGTGTGCGTGCGTGTGTGTGTGTGCGTGTGTGCGAGCATGCGTGCGTGCGTGTGTGTATGTGTGTGTGCGTGTGTGTGTGTGTGCGCGTGCGTGCGTGCGTGCGTGTGTGTGTGTATGTGATCACCAGCTTTCAGTACTGGTGGAATCCCTAGGAACTGAAATGTGTGTGTTAATCCGTTTTTCCCTGGCGACCGTGTGCACAGGGGTCCCTCGCCGCATAGGCAGATAACTCCGACTTTGGAGGTAATCGAAGGATTTTTTTCCCCGTCGAAGAGTAATTGACTTTTGAAGGAGGACTTCGTTGCTGAGACCAGGGCTGGTTGCCGCAGAGAGAGATCACTGTCTCGGCGTCAGAGATCAGGCGTCTTGCCTCGAAGCAAACCAGTCTCCCATATATGTGTGTGTGCGCGTGTGAGTGCGTGTGTGTGTGTGTGTGTGTGTCGCTACTTGCTTCTTTTTGCCTCCGTTGATCAGTTTGGAAATATGCCACATTCACTCCCAGTGTGTATATATATGAGTGTAAAAAGTACCCCCGTCACGCCAAGTGGCGTATAGGGAAATATGGTGTTAGTGACCCTATATTTTACAGACCTTCAGCACATGATTTTTGGGGTAGTGTGGTCAGTATTACGCCCGTGCTGCTTTACTTTCCCAGAAAAAATCCGGTACCCATTTAAGGCTGGGTGAACCCGGAAGCCGTCGGTTGGGATCGAACCCTACCCCTTGTCCGTGGTAGTCCAGTTCACTAACCACTGACCTATTGCGGCTCCCATATATGAGTGTGTGTCTGTGTTTATGTCCGTGAGTGTCTATTTTCTTCATCAGCCATTGTTTCAGTGTATTATATGTTCACGTTTTCATTGTTTACGCAGAAATCGCGCAGACTAGAGACACAACGGATGTGTCGGGCCTAAAATGGCAGACATCGCGCAGACTAGAGACACAACGGATGTGTCGGGCCTAAAATGGCAGACATCGCGTAGACTAGAGACACAACGGATGTGTCGGGCCTAAAATGGCAGACATCGCGTAGACAAGAGACACAACGGATGTGTCGGGCCTAAAATTGCAGACATCGCGTTGACTAGAGACACAACGGATGTGTCGGGCCTAAAATGGCAGACATCGCGTAGACTAGAGACACAACGGATGTGTCGGGCCTAAAATGGCAGACATCGCGTGGACTAGAGACAAAACGGATGTGTCGGGCCTAAAATGGCAGACATCGCGTAGTCTAGAGACACAACGAATGTGTCGGGCCTAAAATGGCAGACATCGCGTAGACAAGAGACACAACGGATGTGTCGGGCCTAAAATTGCAGACATCGCGTTGACTAGAGACACACCGGATCCACGACCATCTAACGGACGAACACTAACAATTAGAAGAAAAACTGCGATATGCACTGCACTGACCATGCGGACTATATTCTCCAAGCCCCGTGCATAAAGTCAGAAATTGGATGAAACATGTAATGATTTTAAAAATAAATACTCAAAGACAAACATAAAAAACCTGACTGCAACAGCCAAGGACGCAACGACCGGGCAGGAACGGTTCTTGTCAAAGGGCGTATTCGATAGTTGTATTTACTCGCGTCTTGCGGATATCGATTCACACGAAGCTGGAGCTGATGGCGTCAGTGCTCGTGTGGCTCCTGTCCTGGACGAGGATTACTGAGGGGCTGTGAGGGGAGGTTGGGAGGTAGGACAGTAAGTATGAGAGGGTGTGAAGGACGGTTGCAATAGAGGGTTGTAAGTGGGAGTTAAGATGGAAGGGTTGGAGGCTGTACTGGGATGGGAGGGAGGTTGAGATGGGAGGGTGTGATGGAAGGTTGCGGTGGAGGGTTGTAAGTGGAGGTTTATAAGGAAGGGTGGGAGGCTATTCGAGGATGAGAGGGTGTAAGGGAGAGAGAATGGGATGGGAGGTTGAGAATAGGATGGGAGAGTGTGAGGGAGACAGTGGTGGGAGGAATGGAAGCAAGGGTGGGAGGTTGAGATGGGAGAGTGTGAGGGATGCTAGAATGAGAGGCTGAGATGGGAGGGTGTGTGGTTGACTAGAATGGGAAGGTGTGAAGGAAGCTAGGATCGGAGGGTGAGATGGGAGGGGGTGTGGATGACTAGAATGGTAGCGTGAGGTGGGAAGGTGGTGAGTGACTAGAATGGGAGGGTGAGGATGTGTGGGTGACTAGAATGGGAGGGTGAGGTGTGAGGATGTGTGGGTGACTAGAATGGGAGGGTGAGGTGTGAGGATGTGTGGGTGACTAGAATGGGAGGGTGAGGTGTGTGGATGTGAGGGAGACTAGGATGGGAGGGTGAGATGGGAGGCTAAGATGAGAGGGTGTGAGTGAGGGAGACTGTGAGAGAGAATGAAAAAGGAAGGTGAGGGTGTGACTAGGAAGGGGGGAGGGGGATTCAAGAAAAACTAAGACGGGATGATGTACCGGAAGTTTGTGTGGTAGACCGAGATGTATTGATGTAAACAGAAATAACGTCTTGTAAACGATTCAACAGTAAGGAACGCGTGTCATCAATATAGGGCGTGCCCTGCCACTTAAGGTAGTACCACCTCTACGGATAATTTGACACATCGTATTGTTAGTATTGACAATATTACATCACGTGGTGTAATATGGTAATCGGAAAGGTCAAAGATTAAGATTGAAAGAGGAGCAGGGCGCGGCTGTGTATCATTATCAAGGCGTGAAGCTGTAATTAACAGGAGGGCGCAGTGTTGCCACTGAAAGAATGTGGTGTTGTAAATGACGTGATATCAGGGCGCAGTGTTGCCACTGAAAGAATGTGGTGTTGTAAATGACGTGATATCAGGGTGCAGTATTGCGACTGAAAGAATGTGGTGCTGTAAATGACGTGATATCAGGGCGCAGTATTGCGACTGAAAGAATGTGGTGCTGTAAATGACGTGATATCAGAGCGCAATATTGGGACTGAAAGAATGTGGTGTTGTAAATGACGTAATATCAGTGCACCGTGGTTTACATCAGCAACACGTGGTGTTGTAAATGGCGTGATATTAGGGCACCTTGATTACATCAGCAACACGTGGTGTTGTAAATGGCGTGATATTAGGGCACCTTAATTACATCAGCAACCCGTGGTGTTGTAAATGGCCTGATATTAGGGCACCTTAATTACATCAGCAACCCGTGGTGTTGTAAATGGCCCGATATTAGGGCACCTTAATTACATCAGCAACCCGTGGTGTTGTAAATGGCCTGATATTAGGGCACCTTGATTACATCAGCAACACGTTGTGTTGTAAATGGCCTGATATTAGGGCACCTTGATTACATCAGCAACACGTGGTGTTGTAAATGGCCTGATATTAGGACACCTTGATTACATCAGCAACACGTGGTGTTGTAAATGGCCTGATATTAGGGCACCTTAATTACATCAGCAACACGTGGTGTTGTAAATGGCCTGATATTAGGGCACCTTGATTACATCAGCAACCCGTGGTGTTGTAAATGGCCTGATA
Source organism: Megaustenia siamemsis (assembly GCA_032433765.1). Taxonomy (NCBI): domain Eukaryota; kingdom Metazoa; phylum Mollusca; class Gastropoda; order Stylommatophora; family Ariophantidae; genus Megaustenia; species Megaustenia siamemsis. The sequence continues at coordinate 71,900,391 of JAVIAB010000088.1, read as the reverse complement.
TTAGGGCACCTTGATTACATCAGCAACCCGTGGTGTTGTAAATGGCCTGATATTAGGGCACCTTGATTACATCAGCAACACGTGGTGTTGTAAATGGCCCGATATTAGGGCACCTTAATTACATCAGCAACCCGTGGTGTTGTAAATGACCTGATATTAGGGCACCTTGATTACATCAGCAACACGTGGTGTTGTAAATGGCCCGATATTAGGGCACCTTAATTACATCAGCAACCCGTGGTGTTGTAAATGGCCTGATATTAGGGCACCTTGATTACATCAGCAACCCGTGGTGTTGTAAATGGCCTGATATTAGGGCACCTTGATTACATCAGCAACCCGTGGTGTTGTAAATGACCTGATATTAGGGCACCTTGATTACATCAGCAACCCGTGGTGTTGTAAATGGCCTGATATTAGGGCACCTTGATTACATCAGCAACCCGTGGTGTTGTAAATGGCCTGATATTAGGGCACCTTGATTACATCAGCAACACGTGGTGTTGTAAATGGCCCGATATTAGGGCACCTTAATTACATCAGCAACCCGTGGTGTTGTAAATGGCCTGATATTAGGGCACCTTGATTACATCAGCAACCCGTGGTGTTGTAAATGGCCTGATATTAGGGCACCTTGATTACATCAGCAACACGTGGTGTTGTAAATGGCCCGATATTAGGGCACCTTGATTACATCAGCAACCCGTGGTGTTGTAAATGGCCTGATATTAGGGCACCTTGATTACATCAGCAACACGTGGTGTTGTAAATGGCCTGATATTAGGGCACCTTGATTACATCAGCAACACGTGGTGTTGTAAATGGCCCGATATTAGGGCACCTTAATTACATCAGCAACCCGTGGTGTTGTAAATGGCCTGATATTAGGGCACCTTGATTACATCAGCAACACGTGGTGTTGTAAATGGCCCGATATTAGGGCACCTTAATTACATCAGCAACCCGTGGTATTCAGCGGCGGATATTCGGACAAGGCAACGGAGACCACGACTCCTGTAACATTCTGAATACATAACACAACCACATCCCAGCTCAATGAGTTCAATGTCAATGTACAAGCAACCACCATATTCCCTAGTATAGCCGTGATATAATTCAAATAACTCAAACAGTTACTAATAAATAGGCTTCAATGACTATGGAGGTCAAACCTACTACAACCGTACAACGGCATCTACCGACCTTGCAATATTTTGAGAACTAGGTGGGACATTTCAACAATTACCTCCCCGTTTCCATGGCAACAAACGAAGGACAAATCAGATGAAGCTCTATCTTTGTATTGAATCATCAGATATAGTGCCGATGGGGAGGAAAATGTATGAATCACTGCCTGGTGTCCTTATATACCAAAAAATAAATAAAACCTGAACAAAACTGTAAGGGAATTTATTTAACGTTTTTGTTAAAAACCATGGTTTTTTTTTTCAAAACTTATAATGTAAATAACTAAGATACTATGATGTCATTATAATTATGTTAATTTAGACAATAATTGAAGAAACTATTTGACATAGCGCAAATTGCAGTCATGCTTATGTCACAGCTGATCAGGTTAAAAGTTAAACTTAAAGTTTGGTCTTATGTCTGGCCTCCTCAAGTTTCAAACTCACCGTCAATATCATGACAATAAACAGTCTACATTCATCATGTCAACAATTAAAATCAAACGGTTGTTAAGTTAGAACATTTTGAAGAGGGGCTGGAGTTTGGGAGGGGACTATGGCAGGGTAGCTTGACCGCTTTGATGTGCTTTTGACCAAAGCCTAGCAGATTGCACACATCCTTCAAACTGATGTTTTATGAGCGCACATTCGTGACAGCAAATGTTTTATGAGCGCACATTCGTGACAGCAAATGTTTTATGAGCGCACATTCGTGACAGCAAATGTTTTATGAGCGCACATTCGTGACAGCAAATGTTTTATGAGCGCACATTCGTGACAGCAAATGTTTTATGAGCGCACATTCGTGACAGCAAATGTTTTATGAACGCACATTCGTGACAGCAAATGTTTTATGAACGCACATTCGTGACAGCAAATACAAAACGTAACACTTTTTAGCTGAAGTAAACATTTCTGTGTGAATGGTGTTTTAGTAGTCATAGCTTATACCAAATAGTGGATCAAAGATTGGCAGATCTGACAGTTTGTGCTGTTCAATTACTAATTTTTAGTCACACACGTTTTTTACAAATAATTCTAAGACTTTTTTTTCTAATCACTTTCTAATGAGTCTTAACCATATGAACGTGAATCATGGACAATAGGACAATAGACAAGAAAATCAATGGAGGCTGTAAAAAAATGTGGTTTTACAGAGGAATGTTGATAACATCATGGAGAGCTAGGAAAAGTAATGAAAACGTTCTGAAAGAGGCCAAAGCAAAAAGAGAGCTACTTAGCAATATTAGGAAGAAACAATCATAATTTTTTTGGCCATGTAATGAGAAGGGAACAGCTGGAATATATTGTAACAACTGGGAAAATTGAGGGATGAAGAGATAGAGGGAAGCAAAGAGAAAAGATACCAGGACAGCTTAAGAAAATGGCTTGTCAGAAAGTCAACAATATAAATGATAAATAACTGTCGAGATCGAAAGTTGTAGAGAGACATGATCACCGATGCCAGCAAGCACGGTACATAATGATGATGAAAACGTTTTATTCTTTCATGGATTAAATAAAAACGCAAACCCGAACACCTCGTGGCGATGCTCAGGGCAAGCGGCCTTTATTCTCGATCCCATATAACCCTCCCCCACCCCTAGCAGATCCCCTGTAATGGGATAATGCCGTAAAGATGTTTAGTTTCTCACAATTAACCCGGCTTCTCAAATTACCCACGGGGACCCTCACCATTCCTGAGAAGTTTGTGCACGCCCCTGTGATCTTCCTGTTATTAAATCAGAAAAGATATCAGGACACGTTAAAAGCATTCATCCAGTTCAGTGGTGTGGTTCCTAGCAAGAAACGAGAAAGTAGAGAAAATTGGAAACTTAACAACTGGTTGTTAGGTGTGAAAACATGGAGTTCGTTCCGAGTTAGTGAAGCCAAGAAACAAATCGAATGTAGCATTTAGCTTCTTGCTGGTTCCTTGCTCGAGGCTGGGGGAACATACAGAAGGTGACTATTATAACACAGTGAAGGCTGATCAATGTCAGTAATAATAATAGTAGATGGGGAAAATAGTCACGGTGTTGGTGTGTGTTGACGAGGTCATGGTGTTGGTGTGTGTTGGCGAGGTCATGGTGTTGGTGTGTGTTGACGAGGTCATGGTGTTGGTGTGTGGTGGCGAGCTCACGGTGTTGGTGTGTGGTGGCGAGGTCACGGTGTTGTGTCTTAGCGAGCTCACGGTGTTGGTGTGTGTTGGCGAGGTCATGGTGTTGGTGTGTGTTGGCGAGGTCATGGTGTTGGTGTGTGTTGGCGAGGTCATGGTGTTAGTGTGTGTTGACGAGGTCATGGTGTTGGTGTGTGTTGACGAGGTCATGGTGTTAGTGTGTGTTGGCGAGGTCATGGTGTTGGTGTGTGTTGACGAGGTCATGGTGTTGGTGTGTGTTGGCGAGGTCATGGTGTTAGTGTGTGTTGACGAGGTCATGGTGTTGGTGTGTGTTGACGAGGTCATGGTGTTGGTGTGTGTTGGCGAGCTCACGGTGTTGGTGTGTGGTGGCGAGGTCACGGTGTTGTGTCTTAGCGAGCTCACGGTGTTGGTGTGTGTTGGCGAGGTCACGGTGTTGGTGTGTGTTGGCGAGGTTACGGTGTTGGTGTGTGTTGACGAGGTCACGGTGTTGGTGTGTGTTGACGAGCTTACGGTGTTGCTATGTGTTGGCGAGGTCACGGTGTTGGTGTGTGTTGGCGAGGTCACGGTGTTAGTGTGTGTTGGCGAAGTCACGGTGTTGGTGAGACCACGGTGTTAGTGTGTGTTAGCGAGGTCACGGTGTTGGTGTGTGTTGGCGAGGTCACGGTGTTGGTGTGTGTTGACGAGACCACAGTGTTAGTGTGTGTTAGCGAGGTCACGGTGTTGGTGTGTGTTGGTAAGGTCAAGGCATTAGTATTCATGATCACGACATGTATTCGCAAGGCTGAAGCACGAGGTAGCCAAAATCAGCAACTAAATCAGCAATTAAATCAGCAACTAAATCAGCAACTAAATCAGCAATTAAATCAGCAGGGTTAAGTTAGCAGCCGTAGAATAAGCAAGGTCACTAAACACTGACAACAGCACATTCCTTCTCCTCCCGTCTTTCTCATTGTCCTTTCAACTCCCTGTGGAGCACAGGTCCCCAGCAAACACCTTTCAACTCCCTGTGGAGCACAGGTCCCCAGCAAACACCTTTCAACTCCCTGTGGAACACAGGTCCCCAGCAAACACCTTTCAACTCCCTGTGGAGCACAGGTCCCCAGCAAACACCTTTCAACTCCCTGTGGAACACAGGTCCCCAGCAAACACCTTTCAACTCCCTGTGGAGCACAGGTCCCCAGCAAACACCTTTCAACTCCCTGTGGAACACAGGTCCCCAGCAAACACCTTTCAACTCCCTGTGGAGCACAGGTCCCCAGCAAACACCTTTCAACTCCCTGTGGAGCACAGGTCCCCAGCAAACACCTTTCAACTCCCTGTGGAGCACAGGTCCCCAGCAAACACCTTTCAACTCCCTGTGGAGCACAGGTCCCCAGCAAACACCTTTCAACTCCCTGTGGAGCACAGGTCCCCAGCAAACACCTTTCAACTCCCTGTGGAGCACAGGTCCCCAGCAAACACATTTCAACTCCCTGTGGAGCACAGGTCCCCAGCAAACACCTTTCAACTCCCTGTGGAACACAGGTCCCCAGCAAACACCTTTCAACTCCCTGTGGAACACAGGTCCCCAGCAAACACCTTTCAACTCCCTGTGGAGCACAGGTCCCCAGCAAACACCTTTCAACTCCCTGTGGAGCACAGGTCCCCAGCAAACACCTTTCAACTCCCTGTGGAACACAGGTCCCCAGCAAACACCTTTCAACTCCCTGTGGAGCACAGGTCCCCAGCAAACACCTTTCAACTCCCTGTGGAACACAAGTCCCCAGCAAACACCTTTCAACTCCCTGTGGAACACAAGTCCCCAGCAAACACCTTTCAACTCCCTGTGGAGCACAGGTCCCCAGCAAACACCTTTCAACTCCCTGTGGAGCACAGGTCCCCAGCAAACACCTTTCAACTCCCCGTGGAGCACAGGTCCCCAGCAAACGCCTTTCAATCCGTCCTGTTTCTTTGGATCCCTTTAAAATCGTTGCATGGCATCCCCATCTTCTTCATCTCCGCTTCCACACGACTCCCCAGCTATATTTGCACCTTCCCATTTGACTCCTTTCATGGAAATTCCTCAACAGGTCTATCGTGTAATACTCTCAGTTGGTTCCCACAGCGTGTGTCCTATCCAGTGTCATCGCTTCTGTCGTATCTCTTTGTCCACTGGTATTTGAGCAGTACTTTTCTCGCAGTCCTAAGTTAGTGATTTTGTCCTGCCAATTCCATCTTTTGTGTTAAACACAAACACGAACAGCTGTTGGTGAAAGTTAGAAAAATTGATTTAGTTTAAATTAAAAGAAAACAGAAGTAGTGATAGTGTTAAAAGATTTCACACAAGTACAATACATAAGCAAACGGCAATTCACAAGCAGCAGAAATAGACTCAATATGCAAGAAAGTTTGTCAAATCATCGGCGCTATTGTCCAACAAGGAAATAGCGCTAGAAGAAAAATGCGCTCTCTACAAGAAAATCTTCATTCCGACGTTGTGCTACCAATTCCAGAGCATAGACTAAAAATCAATAAGAAAAATAACCGCTGCCGAGATTAAATGTGTTAGACGAATGGCAGGAAACAGCCTGAGATATGAGATCAGAAATTAAGAACTGAGAAAAAAAAAAAGCGATGAATAATTTATATTATTGCATACATAAAGAAAGAACAGATAAAATGGTTTAACCACGCGATAAGAAAGAGAGATCAAAACACAACACAACGAGCCTTCAATAAATGTTGCGCGAACACAAGGCTCAAGGGTCGACCAAGAAAAAGAAGAAGGATTGATGGACCATTTGAAACACTAGGAAATATAACAGCAGAAGACGACAACAGATGAGCAAATTATATCATCTTCACGACGCTGAATGGCAAATGAAGAAGGAAAGAAGAAGACATAAGCAAAGAGAAAAGCGCTTAAAGTAGAAATGTTTTAAATATTTCAGAACAGCGCTGACATCAGATGGAAGAAGTCATTCTGAGCTAGAAAGTTGTGGGTGTGGTAGGTCTTGAGGTACGGCGTGGGCGTCAAGACATGAGGGTTCAAAGCCCACAAGAAGCGGTGGTGATTTGTCAAAAATAGGGGGAAACAAATCCGTAGTTTCTGTAAAAGTTACCCTCCTCTGATCTCTTGAATAGTGAGATCCGATATCTAGCCCTCTCGGATAACGGCAGTAAACAGGGGTTCCCGTGTGCACTCGCGCACGTTAAAGATCCGTTGGCTGTTAAAGTAAAAAAAGTAGGCTATAAATATGGCCGCTACCCGGGCAAGATTGTCTCCAAATATCTACCCACACTGTGGATCTCAGGCCGTGCTACGGAGTTCGTGCGCCAGGATTCTCCTGGGGTTTTTTTTTTCGAGATTCTCGAGGGCGATATCGGAGCACCTAAGGGCTGGTTCAGTGTGCAGTGATGATGATTCTGCTAAGCAACAAACAAGTAGAAGTGTCGCGCAGTCAGGCCAAGACTACTCTTTATACAATGAGAAACATGTTATGTAACACGTCATTGATAGTTCCAAAATGGTATAATGTATGCTCCATCGAACCAGTGCTCCTTTATGGCTGTGAATCATGGACAGTAAACGAAGATATGCAACGCCGGATACAATCAGTACAGATATAATATTTTAGAAGGAGGCTAAATGTACCGTAGATAGATTCATTGAGGAGATGCTGAAAGAGGCAGATAAGAGAAGGGGGTTACAAAACAAGTTAGGAAAATGTAGTCCCAGGTTTGTGGTGCGTGTGTGGAGATGAGCCGGGTTTGGATATTTAGTGACAACCGAGAAATATAGAAGGTTGTAGAGGTAAAGGGAAAATATGTTTGGTTGTTTGAGGACAGGGCACGGGAAAAGAACAAAGATGAAACCGTTACACGTAGGGTTGTCAGGTTTCTGTTAGGAAGAAAAGGAAGATGACTGTTTCTGTGGAAAATGAAGATGTCTCCGTTTTTGCCAGGAAAATAAAGATTTCTCGGTTTTTGTCAGGGAAAAGGAAGATTTATTAGTTTTTGTCAGGGAAAAGGAAGATGTATTAGTTTTTGTCAGGAAAAAAAGAATGATTTCTCGGTTTTTGTCAGAAGGAAATAAAATAGAAAATTTCTCGGCTTCCGTCAGGGGAAAAAAGTCTGTTTTTGTCAGAAAAAAAGGAAGATTTCTTGGTTTTGTCATGGGAGGAAAGATTTATTTTTGTCAGGGGAAAAAAATGAAAATTTCGTGTTTTTTTTTAAAAAAGGACGATTTCTCTGTTTTTGTCAGGAAAAAAAAAAACATTTTATTTTGCTCAGGAAAAAAGTAAGATTTCTCCTTTTTTCCCTGAAAAGATTTTCACGAATTACCGAAAACCATTGATAGTAATTTATGTAATGGCACTGTTACTATACGTGAAATGTAATTTCCTCTTACTGCCACCTACTACCACAACAATTACTACTACTACTACTACTACTACTACTACTACTATTACCACTACTACATTAATACGTAATTGGTGATACCAGTTTTCAGATACTATTGAAATCTATTTTTAAAAATGCATCGTGATACTAATGTATATATTTATATCTCTCTCTCATTGGGTCTTCCCGTGTACATTCTCCCTGCCCTGTTGACTTATGTGGAAGCAATAAGTGGTCAAGGTGGTATATGGTCGCCCGCTCGTCTGGTCTGGACATATAATATTATTTGACTGTTGGTCTGTCACGGTTCTGCCACAGCCAGCACGACGCTCTTTCTGCTGACTTAGCATTAGTCTTTATTGTTCTTGACCGCATCCCCCCTCCCCCCAAAATTCCTAGCATCTTTAAGAGGTCGTAGAGGGATGGAGTTAGGAGTCCTCTGGCACTAACCACCACCGAAACACTCTTCTCTGGATTCCTGCTGTCTCAGCTCGGTGGCGAGATCCTTGTATTTGGATACTTTACATGTATGCTGTTCCTCTATCCTAGATTCAAATGGCACTGTAAGCTCTATTAAGATGACGTGGGTCATATTTGACGTGTAGAGTGCAATGTCCCGACGCATTTTAAATCTCTTAATGCACTCTGGGTACTTCCCTCGCGCTGGGAGGTCAACCGCCATATCCCAATCGTTTACTAAGTCCAGGATAGTGAAGTCGCTCCAGTGGTTCTGCTTGGGGCGTGCGGCTTGTCCCGCTCTCAAAAAGTAGGTGTTAGTCGTAGCTGGTCGAACTTTATTGTTGGCCTTCATCCGCGCCCCATCCATGGTGGCAGCCAGTTCATGCAGCACTCTGTTGTGTCGCCCTATCCACGGTGGCAGCCAGTTCATGCAGCACTCTGTTATGTCGCCCCATCCACGGTGACAGCCAGTTCATGCAGCACCCTGTTGTGTCGCCCCATCCACGGTGGCAGCCAGTTCATGCAGCACTCTGTTATGTCGCCCCATCCACGGTGACAGCCAGTTCATGCAGCACTCTGTTATGTCGCCCCATCCACGGTGACAGCCAGTTCATGCAGCACTCTGTTGTGTCGCCCCATCCACGGTGGCAGCCAGTTCATGCAGCACTCTGTTATGTCGCCCCATCCACGGTGACAGCCAGTTCATGCAGCACTCTGTTGTGTCGCCCCATCCACGGTGACAGCCAGTTCATGCAGCACTCTGTTATGTCGCCCCATCCACGGTGGCAGCCAGTTCATGCAGCACTCTGTTGTGTCGCCCCATCCACGGTGACAGCCAGTTCATGCAGCACTCTGTTATGTCGCCCCATCCACGGTGACAGCCAGTTCATGCAGCACTCTGTTATGTCGCCCCATCCACGGTGACAGCCAGTTCATGCAGCACTCTGTTGTGTCGCCCCATCCACGGTGGCAGCCAGTTCATGCAGCACTCTGTTGTGTCGCCCCATCCACGGTGACAGCCAGTTCATGCAGCACTCTGTTATGTCGCCCCATCCACGGTGACAGCCAGTTCATGCAGCACTCTGTTATGTCGCCCCATCCACGGTGACAGCCAGTTCATGCAGCACTCTGTTGTGTCGCCCCATCCACGGTGGCAGCCAGTTCATGCAGCACTCTGTTGTGTCGCCACATCCACGGTGGCAGCCAGTTCATGCAGCACTCTGTTGTGTCGACCCATCCACGGTGGCCAGTTCATGCAGCACTCTGTTGTGTCGCCCCATCCACGGTGGCCAGTTCATGCAGCACTCTGTTGTGTCGCCCCATCCACGGTGGCCAGTTCATGCAGCACTCTGTTGTGTCGCCCCATCCACGGTGGCCAGTTCATGCAGCACTCTGTTGTGTCGACCCATCCACGGTGGCAGCCAGTTCATGCAGCACTCTGTTGTGTCGCCCCATCCACGGTGGCCAGTTCATGCAGCACTCTGTTGTGTCGACCCATCCACTGTGGCAGCCAGTTCATGCAGCACTCTGTTGTGTCGCCCCATCCACGGTGGCAGCCAGTTCATGCAGCACTCTGTTGTGTCGCCCCATCCACGGTGGCAGCCAGTTCATGCAGCACTCTGTTGTGTCGCCCCATCCACGGTGGCAGCCAGTTCATGCAGCACTCTGTTGTGTCGCCCCATCCACGGTGACAGTCAGTTCATGCAGCACTCTGTTGTGTCGCCCCATCCACGGTGGCAGCCAGTTCATACAGCACTCTGTTGTGTCGACCCATCCACGGTGGCAGCCAGTTCATGCAGCACTCTGTTGTGTCGCCCCATCCACGGTGGCAGCCAGTTCATGCAGCAATCTGTTGTGTCGCCCCATCCACGGTGGCAGCCAGTTCATGCAGCACTCTGTTGTGTCGCCATGTGTACCGCCCTTGGCTTAGTGCTGTCTTGCATGAGGAAAGAACATGTTCCATCGTCTGTCTTCCTCCGCAAAGATGACATCGATTGTCATCTGACTTCCCCCACTTCACAAGGTTGCAGGCTGATGGTAGACGGAGAGGAAACCTGAGGCAGACCTTTTAGGTTGACCTTTGACCTCATCATTTGTGACATAAACATTTCTGCAATTTGCGCTCTGTGAAATAGTTCATTCAATTATTGTCGTCAATTAACATCATTATAATGACATCATAATATCTTAGTTATTCACATAAGTTTTATAAGAAAAACATGGGTTTACTGTTAATTAACATCTCTTACAGTTGTATATATATATATATATATATATATATATATATATATATATATATATATATAGATAGAGAGAGAGAGAGAGAGAGAGAGAGAGAGAGAGAGGCATAGCGCAAGACTATAGATGTAGAATTAATAAAATATTGAAGTGAATAGATAGACTTGAGATTGAAGAATCAACAAAATAACGAATTAGATAGGCAGACTTCAGATGCAGAATCTGAAAGACATCATAATGGACATTCCACCCAGAATACACTCAGCTATATACGCAAATGATCTGGCGTTATGGTCTTGCGAGAAAAGTATGTCGGTGGCTGGACCCAGGATGCAAGATGCCCTAGGTGAACTTGAAAAATGGACGAACACCTGGTTCTTACCAATCAACGAAATAAAAGAAAAACTACATATACAATTTTCAGCCTATCAAGAAACACACTCTCTGCAAACTTGAAGATAAAAGATCATACACTCCCTATTGACCAAAACCCAACATATCTTGGCGTCACTATGAATCGCAGAATGACTTGGAAAAATCAGATAGACCGAGCAAGGAAAAAAGTCAGAAAACAAACAAATATTATGAAGAAATTGGCAGGAACGGACTGGGGAGCAGACAACAATATCTTGAAAAGACTCCAAATCACACCTTAGCAAAATTAACAGAACACAGAACCAAACTGCCCGTATCATCACTGGTGCTATGAAATCTACACCTATCAAGACTCTAGAAACAGTAACAGGTTTACAACCCTTAGATGACAGACGGGTCACTAAAGTATTGCAACAAGCGGAGAAATATAGAAGGCTCCTTAGTCACCCTATGCACCAAAGAATAACTGGTTCCGAAATTGTACGACTAAAGAGGAGCAACTTCGCTGCAATTGCCAATGAACTAACTACTGGAGACCCAGTACTTTCCCAAACAATATCGAAACCCTTGAGCCCATCTGATATGTCTCCTCATGGAAAACATAAAATACCAGAACTTAAGGAAAATATAACAGGAATCATGAAAAAAGGTCACCCAATCAGACACAGAAAGAAAACACGTAGCAGAAAAACACATACACGATACCTACCCACAGGACTCTGGTCTCACATATATACAGATGGCTCTGCTACAAATGCCACCAGAAATGGAGGGGGAGGTGTGTTCTTGACGCTGAATAACCAGGACGAGATCACCAAGTCAATAGCTACCGGAAAATTCTCAAACAACTTTAAAGCAGAAACTGAGGCCATCAGAGATGCTGCAACACTGGCTACTCAACACAAAAATAACATGCACAATAAATTGGTGATTATGACTGATGCACTGTCAGTACTATCAGCTCTAAAAAGCCCAAAGAACAATGAACTAGATGACTTGAGAACAACCCTGGACCAACTATGCAATAACTTCCAGAGAGTAGTCATTCAGTGGATACCTTCACACAGTAACATACACGAGAACGAACGCGCAGACAAATTAGCTAAAGAGGGAGGGAGATTACCACAAGAGAACCATCCGCTCAGTTATGATGAAGCCAAATCCATCCTCAAAGGTCAGTTCCATGAAAAATGGAAATGAGAACACCCAAAGCATAACGAGAGTGACGGATACCATCAACTATCAAGGAAGGATCAAGTCATCATATTTCGCCTACGCACTGGCCACAATAGAATGAGAAATCACATGTTCACCAAATTCAAAATAGGTACAACCAGCCTATGCCACTGTACACTGGACAATATGACAACAAAACATGTTCTACAGGATTGCCCCCAGTACACAGACCTGAGAAGAGCAATGTGGTCCACGCCCACCTCCATGGGGGAGAAACTATATGGGGCAATCGATTCGCTTAAACAGACAGCTGCATCCATGAGAGAGTCTGGAATCCTACTCTGATTGAGTCTTGATCGCAGAGAGAGAGAGAGAGAGAGAGAGTGTGAGAGAGAGAGAGATGCAGAATCTATCAAATATTGAATTAGACATATGTATGTATAATGCAGAATCAGTAAAATATTGGATTAGACATATGTATGTATAATGCAGAATCAGTAAAATATTGGATTAGACATATGTATGTATAATGCAGAATCAGTAAAATATTGGATTAGACATATGTATGTATAATGCAGAATCAGTAAAATATTGGATTAGACATATGTATGTATAATGCAGAATCAGTAAAATATTGGATTAGACATATGTATGTATAATGCAGAATCAGTAAAATATTGGAATGAATAGACATACTTCCGATGTAGAATCAATAAGATATTGATGGGAATAGACACAGTCATATTTGTGAAGCCTATTGGAGACGAATGATTAGATTATTATGAACCGGACTATAAGCACCGAAGAGGATTGGCAGGACTCTAGATGGTTGTTGTCCTTCCCGACGCCAGAGGGCGCGATTAGTATGCTTAAAGAGCTAAAAATAGCACGTAAAAATTGATTGATATCGATCACAGATGAGGGCTGTTGACGTCACATCTGATAAGAAGGGAGGGGTAGCTGCTCGCTCATTTAGTCCGAGTATACTACCCTTGGAGGAAGATTTCTTTCTCGTGAACTCTGCCTTCTGTCCATCCAATAAGCCCGGACATGCGAGGTTGATTGCAAGTGTACCCGCACGCTTAGATGGACGTCATTGGGTGTTAGGTGTGGATCGATCCATAGATTGTTTGAGGGTAGTGGTTCGTGACGAATTGAAGGCAATAACACAACATGAATAGAGACGTGCGGAGCGTGATTACTCATTGCACGGACAACCAGGCAATCAAATTAAAAGTCATGAATGGGTAACAACGTTATAAGATAATTACTTGACGATAGAAGTATTAAAAGAAAAGCCGCAAGATTTCTGAGAAATGCACTTTAAATAATCATTGCATAAACCAAAGCGCATAATTAAAATGTGATTTAGAAAACATTTGGTGCAGCCGTGTGGTCAAATAGAAATTAGAAACAATCGATTGTTTACACTTGATTGCAGTGTTGGCGTGACATCATCAAGACTGGTAATCTGTGGTAGTTGCGAGTCCCATGACCGAGACTCGTTTTGAAATGTAATTTCTATTTTGTGATTGGTTGTTTTTGTTTAGTTGTATCTGGAGCACAAATATCAGCCGTTGTTTAATTAATCAGCAGTTTCTTCGCGGCGTTACCATCGCATGCTCTCTGGGCAGTGAGATCCCATGTTTAGCCCTCTCTGGGTAGTGAGATCCCATGTCTAGCCTTCTCTGTGTAGTGAAATCACATGTCTAGCCTTCTCTTGGTAGTGAAATCCCATGTCTAGCCTTCTCTGGGTAGTGAAATCCCATGTCTAGCCTTCTCTGGGTAGTGAGATCCCATGTGTAGCTTTCTCTGGGTAGTGAAATCCCATGTCTAGCCTTCTCTGGGTAGTGAAAACCCATGTCTAGCCCTCTCTGGGTAGTGAAATCCCATGTCTAGCCCTCTTGGATAACAACAATAAACTGGAGGTCTCGTGTGCATTAGCGCACGTTAAAGAACCAATGGCAGGTAAAATCGAAAAGAGTAGATGATAAATTTGGCAGCCGCCCGGGAAAAATTGCCAGCAAATCTTTTCAACACCATGGATCTCAGAGCGCAGCCAACTATAGATTTAGTAAGGCCAGCGTGCAGAAAATAAGACCGGACAACAAACCAACTAGCGTGACGTGTTCAGCTATAGCAGGTACAGACGGCTGACCTCACTCTACCCACGACCGCCTCTGCACGCAAAGCAGACTACGTCACACTAGTTGGAGGTTTTGCGCTGTAGATGGCTGTGCTCAGGCCGTGTCACAGAGTTCGTGGATAATGGATCTCCGTGGATTTTTTTTTAGATTCTAGATGGGGATATCGGATTACCTATGGGTTCTTCCGGTGTGCAGGGATGCCGACCCTAACACAAACAAACAAACAATTAGCAGCACTAGCTCCTTTTATCAAGCCCTCCTCCAGTTCTCAGGAAATGTTAAAAGATAGATGTCCACGCCTTTTCTTATTGTCTGTGATTATATTAGCCGGTGATCGTAGTCATCATTATCTCCACTCTATTCCAAGGAACTGATATGACAACAGAACTTAGTCTGTTAAAAGTAAAGAGCCCCCGTCACGCCAAGTGGCGTATAGGGAATATGGTGTTAGTGACCATAAATTCTATTGTTGTGGCGATATACGATTATACAAAGAAGAGAACAGCTGGAATATATTGTAACAACTGGACAAATTAAGGGACGAAGAGATAGAGGGAAGCAAAGAGAGAAAATACCAGACAGCTTAAGAGAATCAGAAGGTCAACAGCAGCAATTATAAATAACTGCTCTAGATCGAAAGTTGTGGAGAGACATGATCACCTACGCCAGCAGGCCCGGTACTTGATGATGATGATGATGACCATCAATGTTACAGATCTTCAGCACATGTTTTTTTGGGGTAATGTGGTCGGTATTACGCCCGTGCCGCTTTACTTTTCCCAGGAAAAAAATCCGATACCCATTTCAGGCTGGGTGAACCCGGAAGCCGTCGGTTGAGATCGAACCCTACCTCTTGTCCTTTGTAGTCCAGTTCACTAACCACTGAGCTATCTCGGCTCCCTTAGTCTGCCAAGAGTCTGTATTTTTTGTTCTGCAGCATCATATAGATGTGAAACATGGTCAATCGACAGATCTACTAAATAATAATATATGAGTGACTTCGAATACAAGTGCTACAGAAGAATACTTCGACACGGGCGAAATACCGACCACTTTACCCCCAATAAAATCATATACTGAAGGTCTGTACAATTTATGGTCACTAACACCATATTCCCTATACGCCACTTGACGTGACGGGGGCTTTTTACTCTATACTAGACTGATCTATTTGCTGTTATTTCTGTTTTAGAATGATCTATTGTGTGTTTCTACTGTATTAGAATGATCTATTTCGTATCTCTTCTGTATTAGAACGGCTATTTTGTGTTTATTCTGTATTAGAATGATCTATTTCGTATCTCTTCTGTATTCGAATGATCTATGTTGTGTCTCTTCTGTATTTTACAATGGTCTATTTTGTGTCTGTTCTACATTACTTACCTTGTGTTTCCTTCTGTACGCATGTTAACAAATTGGTCATGTACCTAGCAGCCTGTGGACTTATGCCATTTGACTGACAGCCACATAGTGTGGTATTTCCTGCGCTTGTAGCAGCCTGTGGACTTATGCCATTTGACTGACAGCCACATAGTGTGGTATTTCCTGCGCTTGTAGCAGTCTGTGGACTTATGCCATTTGACTGACAGCCACATAGTGTGGGTATTTGACTGACAGCCACATAGTGTTGGTATTTGACTGACAGCCACATAGTGTGGTATTTGACTGACAGCCACATAGTGTGGGTATTTGACTGACAGCCACATAGTGTTGGTATTTGACTGACAGCCACATAGTGTGGTATTTGACTGACAGCCACATAGTGTGGGTATTTGACTGACAGCCACATAGTGTGGGTATTTGACTGACAGCCACATAGTGTGGGTATTTGACTGACAGCCACATAGTGTGGTATTTGACTGACAGCCACATAGTGTGGGTATTTGACTGACAGCCACATAGTGTGGGTATTTGACTGACAGCCAAATAGTGTGGGTATTTGACTGACAGCCACATAGTGTGGGTATTTGACTGACAGCCACATAGTGTGGGTATTTGACTGACAGCCACATAGTGTGGTATTTGACTGACAGCCACATAGTGTGGGTATTTGACTGACAGCCACATAGTGTGGGTATTTGACTGACAGCCACATAGTGTGGGTATTTGACTGACAGCCACATAGTGTGGTATTTGACTGACAGCCACATAGTGTGGTATTTGACTGACAGCCACATAGTGTGGTATTTCCTGTGGATTTTTGAGCCTACCCAGATCTTGAGCAAGAAAACGAACTTCCACATGAGCTTGTGACGTCAGCAACTGAACAATTTCCCATGAAGCTCTTCTTCGAAAACATATTGACCTCATTATGATGCGCGCGCAACTGTCACGGGGATCACTGGGTCCCTGGGGTGATCACTTGTTTATTTGTCCGACATTATTGTTGATATATCTTCAAAAATAATGGCTGCAACGGTTCACACTTATTCACTTCTCTTTACAACGTCATAACCAGGTCGCAAGAGGTGCTGGTTTTTTTTGTTTGTTGATCCACAAGCTATGTGGTTCACCCAGCCTCTAAAAATGGGTACCAGAGATTTTTCTGGGAAGTTAAGGCCTGGCGTGATACCGACCATATCAATCAAATGTTCCGTGGTAATAGAACAATATAGTCGCTAACATCATATTGAACATTCCCTAGCACGGCCGGGAGGGAACCACTTTCCGCTTGACATGTTAGTTACTACATCCTTCTATAAGAGCAACTCGTGCATGTTTCACTACTAAATTTAAAATTAGTTACAAATTCATGTTACTGAATTTTCTATTTGTTTACTGAATTACATATTGTTTACTGATACATGAGGCAGAAAGATCAAAATACAACAAATGAGCCTTTAATAAACATCACGCGAATACCACATCCAAGAGTCGAGCATAAAAAAGATGAATTGATGGAATATCAGAAACAGCAGGAAACATAACAACAGGGCAAACCAAATATTTGGACAGCTATCCCTTTTACTTCAACCCAATACAAAATCTATTATCACCAAGAAACATCTTTATACAGAGTATATTCATTCCAATATTCTGCTATCAATGCCAAACATGGTCACTTTCGACTAAGCATCAAAGAAAGTTTGTCACCACAGAGATGGGGTGTCTGAGAAAAGCGCTTGGAGTGACCAGGAAAGACACAATCAGAATAGATATTATAAGAGAAAGAGTAGGCATTGAACCAACCATACAAAAACATACTATATACAGAAAAGCTACATACAGAAACAACAAATAAACTGGATTGTCCATCTAGAAAGAATTCCGTGTGATTCCGTACCATACAAAGCTTATATTAAAAGAGGAGAAAGGAGAAGAGCAGACCAGAGTAAGACCGACAGACAACATCAAAGAAGTGCTACTATAACATACATTGACAATGAGTGAAACCGCCAAAAAGGCGATCAGAAATATGTATTTCCCTGGACACCCGAACGGGTACATGAGGAAGTGAAGAAGAGAAAGAAAGAAAGAAGAAAGAAAGAAAGAAAGAAAGAAAGAAAGAAAGAGAAGAAACAAAAGAACGTCAATGATATCTCACCTCGCCGCTGAAAGATAAATGAGGAAGGAAAGAAGATACTTGTTTATGGCAGTTTCCCCTTCTCTTGCTAAATAAATCATCTGACCCTAATTGATTCATCTCACGTGTAAGTGATCATCACATTCCAATTGATACATATCGATCTAAATCAGTGGCTCCCAAACCTTTGCTATCCATAGACCCTTTCTCTGCTGATCATATACCTGTAACTCCTCATGGCAGTCACAATCGTATAAGTCTGGTAATCTCTGATTCGTGTGTTTATTTTTGGGTAGGTTACTTCTTTCAGTACAGACAATGAAGTTGAGTAACAATAAAGATGTACATGTGATTTAATGTGGCAGAAGAAAACTTATATTGTACACATGTGTACACATGAGATTTTTACAAATGTTCACAAACACACAATCATTTCATCTACGCAGAAGATACATGACTTATGTTATTAAACGTCGTGTCTATTATAAAACATCATGTTTGTTATGAAATATAATGTCTATTATAAAACATCATGTCTATTATAAAACATCATGTCTATTATAAAACATAATATCTGTTATTAAACATCACGTCTGTTATACAACATTATGTCTGTTATTAAACATCATGTCTTTCATAAAACATTATGTCTGTTATTATAAATCATGTATGTCATAAAACATCATGTATGTCATAAAACATCATATCTATTATAAAACATCATGTCTATTATAAAACATCGTGTCTGTTATAAAACATCAAGTCTGTTATAAAACATCATGTCTATTATAAAACATCATGTCTGTTATAAAACATCATATCTATTATAAAACATCATGTCTGTTATAAAACATCATGTCTATTATAAAACATCATGTCTGTTATAAAACATCATATCTATTATAAAACATCATGTCTGTTATAAAACATCATGTCTATTATAAAACATCATGTCTATTATAAAACATCATGTCTATTATAAAACATCATATCTATTATAAAACATCATGTCTGTTATTAAACATCACGTCTGTTATACAACATTATGTCAGTTATTAAACATCACGTCTGTTATACAACATTATGTCTGTTATTAAACATCATGTCTTTCATAAAACATTATGTCTGTTATTATAAATCATGTATGTCATAAAACATCATGTATGTCATAAAACATCATGTATGTCATAAAACATCATGTCTATTATAAAACATGTCTATTATAAAACATCATGTCTGTTATAAAACATCATGTCTGTTATAAAACATGTCTATTATAAAACATCATGTCTGTTATAAAACATCATGTCTGTTATAAAACATGATATATATAAACATCATGTCTGTTATAAAACATCATGTCTGTTATAAAACATCATGTCTGTTATAAAACATCATATCTATTATAAAATCATGTCTATTATAAAACATCATGTCTGTTATAAAAATCATGTCTGTTATAAAACATCATGTCTGTTATAAAACATCATATCTATTATAAAACTCATGCCTATTATAAAACATCATGTCTATTATAAAAAATCATGCCTGTTATAAAACATTATGTCTGTTATAAAACATCATGTCTGTTATAAAACATCATATCTATTATAAAACATGTCTATTATAAAACATCATGTCTATTATAAAACATCATGCCTATTATAAAACATGTCTATTATAAAACATCATGTCTGTTATAAAACTTAATGTCTATTATAAAACATCATGTCTGTTTTAAAACATCATGTCTGTTATAAAACATCATATCTGTTATAAAACATCATGTCTATTATAAAACATCATGTCTGTTATAAAACATCATGTCTATTATAAAACATCATGTCTGTTGTAAAACATCATGTCTGTTGTAAAACATCATGTATGTTATAAAACATCATGTCTGTCGGTCATAAAACATCATGTCTATTATAAAACATCATGTCTGTTATAAAACATCATGTCTATTATAAAACATCATGTCTGTTATAAAACATCATATCTATTATAAAACATCATGTCTGTTATAAAACATCATGTCTATTATAAAACATCATGTCTATTATAAAACATCATGTCTATTATAAAACATCATATCTATTATAAAACATCATGTCTGTTATTAAACATCACGTCTGTTATACAACATTATGTCTGTTATTAAACATCACGTCTGTTATACAACATTATGTCTGTTATTAAACATCATGTCTTTCATAAAACATTATGTCTGTTATTATAAATCATGTATGTCATAAAACATCATGTATGTCATAAACATCATGTCTATTATAAACATCATGTCTATTATAAAACATGTCTATTATAAAACATCATGTCTGTTATAAAACATCATGTCTATTATAAAACATGTCTATTATAAAACATCATGTCTGTTATAAAACATCATGTCTGTTATAAAACATGATATCTATTATAAAACATCATGTCTGTTATAAAACATCATGTCTATTATAAAACATCATGTCTGTTATAAACATCATATCTATTATAAAACATCATGTCTATTATAAAACATCATGTCTGTTATAAAACATCATGTCTGTTATAAAACATCATGTCTGTTATAAAACATCATATCTATTATAAAAACTCATGCCTATTATAAAACATCATGTCTATTATAAAACATCATGCCTATTATAAAACATCATGTCTGTTATAAAACATCATGTCTGTTATAAAACTTAATGTCTATTATAAAACATCATGTCTGTTTTAAAACATCATGTCTGTTATAAAACATCATATCTATTATAAAACATCATGTCTATTATAAAACATCATGTCTGTTATAAAACATCATGTCTATTATAAAACATCATGTCTGTTGTAAAACATCATGTCTGTTGTAAAACATCATGTATGTTATAAAACATCATGTCTGTCGGTCATAAAACATCATGTCTATTATAAAACATCATGTCTGTTATAACATATCATGTCGGTTATAAAACATCATGTCTATTATAAAATATCATGTCGGTCATAAAACATCATGTCTATTATAAAACATCATGTCTGTTATAAAACATCAAGTCTGTTATAAAACATCAAGTCTGTTATAAAACATCATGTCTGTTATAAAAACATCATGTCTGTTATAAAACATCAAGTCTGTTATAAAACATCATGTCTGTTATAAAACATCAAGTCTGTTATAAAACATCATGTCTGTTATAAAACATCAAGTCTGTTATAAAACATCATGTCTGTTATAAAACATCAAGTCTGTTATAAAACATCATGTCTGTGATAAAACATCAAGTCTGTTATAAAACATCATGTCTGTTATAAAACAATGTATAAAATAAGAATGTATTTCTTGTTACTTTCTGAATGATCTGCCGAAGTCAAGAACGTTAATGTTCAGAATGTAACAAAAAGAAAGAACCACGCAGAGTTGGGAACAGCTTGGGCCAGTGTTCACTTTGTATTCACTAATATTAATATACTGGTCTCCCTGATAGGATATGTTAGACGATTAAATATCTGTATATAAAATGACGAGAGAATTAACACTATCCTGTAGAGACTCGATTATGTACTAAACCAGCATTTCTCAAACTTTCCTTTACTGCGAACCCCCATTAAATACATTTTGTAGCCGCGGACCCCCAGAATTCAACTAAAGATTTAAAACCCAAAAGTACATTAAGCAATTTATTTGAACAACTTAACAAATGTCACGTTTACATTTTGTCACGCTCCTGCGAAATCCGGTTATCTACAGTGTATTAGACTATTCTAGACCTGGAGACAGTTCAGAACTACAACTACCTTGGACATACTGTAACCAGTGATGGAATAGACCTGGAGACAGTTCAGAACTACCACTACCTTGGACATACTATAACCAGTGATGGAATAGACCTGGAGACAGTTCAGAACTACAACTACCTTGGACATACTATAACCAGTGATGGAATAGACCTGGAGACAGTTCAGAACTACAACTACCTTGGACATACTATAACCAGTGATGGAATAGACCTGGAGACAGTTCAGAACTACAACTACCTTGGACATACTATAACCAGTGATGGAATAGACCTGGAGACAGTTCAGAACTACAACTACCTTGGACATACTATAACCAGTGATGGAATAGACCTGGAGACAGTTCAGAACTACAACTACCTTGGACATACTATAACCAGTGATGGAATAGACCTGGAGACAGTACAGAACTACAACTACCTTGGACATACTATAACCAGTGATGGAAAATGTACAACTGAAATAAACTGAATAACAGGAATGGCAAAAAGTAATCTTAATGCCATGAAGAACATGCTAACATCAAAACAAATAACACCATGGCTAAAACTAAGAATAGCAAAATGTTACATCTTCTCAATATTCCTATATGGTGCAGAAACATGGACATTAGACAAGAAAACAGAACGGAGAATTGAAGCCTTTGAGATGTGGATATATAGAAGAATAGGTAGAATTGGATGGAAGGAAAAGAAAATACACTATGAAGTCTTAAAACAACTAAAAATGAAAAGAGAGCTACTAATCACAATTAAAACAAGACAAATGCTATTTTTGGGCCTTGTTAAGAGACACAACAGCCTACTAAAAGTAATCCTGGAGGGGAAAATACAGGGTAAAAGAGGCAGAGGCAGACCAAGACTAACATGGACGAGTAACACCAAAAGATAGACAAATCAACTTATGACAACCTGCACCATCAAAGCAAGAGACAGAGCAGAATGGCGCTCCATGGTAGCCAACCTTCGTTGCGGAGACGGCACTCAATGATGATGATTAGACTATTCTAGAAGTCGTTATTAGTGTGCTTCTGTATAATCTCACATTATGTCATTCATTCAAATTATTTATTTTACCTCCAATATGCGTCTCAGTTTTTATCACGTGTCATTCATTCATTTAATAACATGACCCACTTACGCTCCACTGTATCCCTCCACAGTAATGATGTCATCCACCTTGGTGGAGACGGTCTCCATCAATTACGACGACTTTAACGACAGCTTCCTCACCTGTGGTACCTGCCTATGTACCTACGATGGCCATGAGCGCACACCGAAGCTCTTGCCCTGCTCACACACCGTCTGCAGAAACTGCCTAGAGAGAATCATCTCAGCCCAGAGCCTCGACACAGGCTCGTTCCGCTGCCCAATATGTCGCGAGACCATCCACATCCCTCAAGGGGGTGTCATGTCGTTTCCGCCCTCGTTTATAGTCAACCAGCTTCTGGATTTGATGGCTCAACAGCGGAGAGATGTCATCCCAAAGTGCTCGGTCCACAACACGCAGGAACTGCTCTTCTGCGAGACCTGTGACGTCGTCTTCTGTCTGCAATGTGTGGAGGGCAACCACATGGGACGAGGCGCCAGCGAGCATACCGTCATACCATTCGCTATAGCTATCAAGAGAATGTCTGAGATCCTCCTCTACAAAGCTCATCTGTGCATCAAGAACCTGAACTCTGCTTATGAAGCTGTCTCCGACGAGTTACGCCAACTTGAGCTGACTGTCGATAAAACATTGGACTCTATAAATAGGTCATTCCAGGTAGGTTGACCAATCGTCTTGTGATCTTTCATGTGTGTGGTAGCGTTAGGTCAATCCAAATGCAACTTTAGAAGAGGCCTGCGAGCAAACCCTACTGGCGTGACGTCATCGATCAAGGTTCACTTTTGCGAGCTATAGATGGCTGACAGAATCCCAACCACAACCACCCCTTATCGCAAAGCTAATACGTCACGCTAGTAGGGTTGCACGCATTTATCTAAAAGTGAATGTGGTAGTCAGTCGTCGAGGGCTCTTCTATATCTCTGCATCTCTCGGTCTATCTCTTTCCCTCTTCCTCTATATCTCTATTTCTCTCGGTCTATCTCTCTCCCTCTTCTCTCTATATCTCTGTCTCTCTCGGTCTATCTCTCTCCATTATTTCCCTCTCTCCCTCCAATTCTATCTCTCTGTCTGTGGTTTCAATCGTGTTGGGTTATTTGTATAGATGATCATGTTTTTTTTAGATCGACACATTTTGTCTGGCTTGTGTGTGTGTTGTTAAGTCCACCAATTATCTCTGATGATTGTGTGTGGTTATGTTAAGTCCATTAATGTCCTAGACATCGTCATTGTGATCCATGTTCTAGACATCGTCATTGTGATCCATGTTCTAGACATCGTCATCGTGACCCATGTTCTAGACATCGTCATTGTGATCCATGTTCTAGACATCGTCATTGTGATCCATGTTCTAGACATCGTCATCGTGACCCATGTTCTAGACATCGTCATTGTGATCCATGTTCTAGACATCGTCATTGTGATCAATGTCCTTGTCATCGTGACCAATGTCCTTGTTATCGTGACCAATGTTCAGCCCTCGGGCCCAATGTTCTAGCTCTTGTTACTAATGTCCTAGTTACCATGACAAATGCCTAGTTATCGTGTCAATGTTTTAGCCCCCGTGATAAGTGTTCTAGCACTAGTGATCAATGCCCTAGCCTCTGTAACCAATGTTCTAGCCCCCGTGATCAATGCCCTAGCCCCCGTGATCAATGCCCTAGCCTCTGTAACCAATGTTCTAGCCCCCGTGATCAATGCCCTAGCCTCTGTAGCCAATGTTCTAACCCCCGTGATCAATGCCTTAGCCTCTGTAACCAATGTTCTAGCCCCCGTGATCAATGCCCTAGCCTCTGTAACCAATGTTCTAGCCCCCGTGATCAATGCCCTAGCCCCGTGATCAATGCCCTAGCCTCTGTAACCAATGTTCTAGCCCCCGTGATCAATGCCTAGCCTCTGTAGCCAATGTTCTAACCCCGTGATCAATGCCTTAGCCCCCGTGATCAATGCCCTAGCCTCTGTAACCAATGTTCTAGCCCCGTGATCAATGCCCTAGCCTCTGTAACCAATGTTCTAGCCCCCGTGATCAATGCCCTAGCCTCTGTAACCAATGTTCTAGCTCCCGTGATCAATGCCCTAGCCTCTGTAACCAATGTTCTAACCCCGTGATCAATGCCCTAGCCCCCGTGATCAATGCCCTAGCCTCTGTAACCAATGTTCTAACCCCTGTGATCAATGCCCTAGCCCCCTTGATCAATGCCCTAGCCTCTGTAACCAATGTTCTAACCCCCGTGACCAATGCCCTAGCCCCCGTGATCAATGCCCTAGCCTCTGTAACCAATGTTCTAGCCCGCGTGATCAATGCCCTAGCCCCCGTGATCAATGCCCTAGCCTCTGTAACCAATGCCCTAGCCCCCGTGATCAATGCCCTAGCCCCCGTGATCAATGCCCTAGCCCCCGTGATCAATGCCCTAGCCCCCGTGATCAATGCCCTAGCCCCCGTGATCAATGCCCTAGCCCCCGTGATCAATGCCCTAGCCCCCGTGATCAATGCCCTATCCCCCGTGATCAATGCCCTAGCCTCTGTAACCAATGTTCTAACCCCCGTGATCAATGCCCTAGCCCCCGTGATCAATGCCCTAGCCCCCGTGATCAATGCCCTAGCCCCCGTGATCAATGCCTAGCCCCCGTGATCAATGCCCTAGCCCCGTGATCAATGCCCTAGCCACCGTGATCAATGCCCTAGCCCCGTGATCAATGCCCTAGCCCCCGTGATCAATGCCCTAGCCCCCGTGATCAATGCCCTAGCCCCCGTGATCAATGCCCTAGCCACCTGTGTGTGACCAATGTTCTGATCCTTGTCAACAGGACGTTGTGGCTGTGATAGAACGGCGGCGTCACGACTGCCTCCAGTGGGTGAGGAAGATCAGGGAGGAGAAAAAGACCATCCTGAAGGAACAGCTGGACCTTATTCAGGCAGAGAAGGAGAAAGTCCAGCTGGAGTGTGACGGCTTGCAGTATCAGGTAAGGGAGAGCAGGAGAGAGGTGTGGGAGAAAGTCTGGAATGAGAATGAGAAATGTGGAGGTGAAGGTAAAATATGAGAGAGTGTGAGAAGTGTAGGAGTGAGGAAATTGTGAATGTTGGGTGTGAAGTGTGCGAATGTCGGTAAAATCTGAGAGAGGATGAGAAGTGTTTGAGGGAAATAAAGTTTAAGAGAGAATTCTCGGCTCTGGAAGAGGATGAGAGAAGTCTGAGAGGGGTAAAAGAAGGGGTTGGAGTTTTTTATTGGAGAGTGTGTAAATAGTATTAGAAAATGTGGATGGGAGAATTAGAGATAGTAGATACTTTGGAGAGGGCAGGAGAAATTTAAAAGATGGAAGAATAGATCTCAGAGAGAATAAGTGAATGAAAGAATAATGTACGAGTTGTCAAAGGAGGAGAGAACATTAGATGTTCTCAGAAAGGTAAAGAGTAGTAGAAGTTCTAAGAGATGGTGAGAGTAGTAGAGGTTCTGAGATGGTGAGAGTAATAGACGTTCTGAGAGGTTGAAGAGTAGTAGAAGTTCTCAGAGAGGGTGAGAGTAGTAGAAGTTCACAGAGAGGGTGAGAGTAGTAGAAGTTCACAGAGAGGGTGAGAGTAGTAGAAGTTCTCAGAGATGGTGAGAGTAGTAGAGGTTCTGAGATGGTGAGAGTAATAGAAGTTCTGAGAGGTTGAAGAGTAGTAGTAGTTCTCAGAGAGGGTGAGAGTAGTAGAAGTTCACAGAGAGGGTGAGAGTAGTAGAAGTTCTCAGAGATGGTGAGAGTAGTAGATGTTCTGAGATGGTGAGAGTAATAGAAGTTCTGAGAGGTGAAGAGTAGTAGAAGTTCTCAGAGAGGGTGAGAGTAGTAGAAGTTCTCAGAGATGGTGAGAGTAGTAGATGTTCTCAAGGAGAGAGAGAGAAGCCTGTGAGAGAAAGAAAGACTTTAAAAAGAAAAAGAAAGAATTATGCGATCGCTAGATTGATTAATGACTCGTGTCTGGCTTTCAAAAAAATCAACATAGCAGACAGACAACAAAGAAAATAAAACGTGGAAGTAACGAGTAATCCATCAATAACCAATAGTAACAATTCACCGTGGTCGGTAGAGAGTTCCGCTTGAAGGCTGAAATAATAGCAACCACCAACAATGTCATGTGATATGGAATTTTATATTCCCCGAACATTAACTTTTGTTGCAAACATTCAGAGACTCATTATATGATCATGTCATTGTGTATTTCCCTTTCTCTGACTTTCACGTTCATGTTTTTCTCTGTCATACACGAACCCCCAAACACACAGTCACAAAAACACACGAACATACAAACACTCAACAGACATGAACACACAAACAAAGAGACACTCAAACACAGAGACACCCAAACACAGAGACACACAAACACAAAGACACTCAAACACACAAACACTCGAGTCTATGTCACTAGTGCTCCTTCCAGTTGGTTACAACTCAATTATAGCTTCAGATCCCCTTCTTCCATTCAGCCCCCTGTGAGTTTAGCCTTTAGAAAACACTTTCAGCTTCTTGTGGAGCATAGGTCTTCAACAAATGCTTTCAGCTACCTGTGAAGCATAGGTCTTCAACAAATGCTTTCAGCTACCTGTGGAGCATAGGCTTCAACAAATGCTTTCAGCTACCTGTGGAGCATAGGTCTTCAACAAATGCTTTCAGCTACCTGTGGAGCATAGGTCTTCAACAAACACTTTCAACTCTCTGTGGAGCATAGGTCTTCAACAAACACTTTCAGCTATACGCCAAGTGGCGTATAGGGAATATGGTGTTAGTGACCATAAATTTTACAGACCTTCAGCACATGATTTTTGGGGTAATGTGGTCGGTATTACGCCCGTGCCGATTTACTTTCCCATAAAAAAATCCGGTACCCAATCCGTTTATCCGGTATCCGGTAAGGCTGGGTGAACTCGGAAGCCGTCGGTGGGGATCGAACACTACCTCTTGTCCTTTGTAGTCCAGTTCACTAACCATTGAGTTATCGCGGCTACCTCATATAGTTGGTTGTTAATCCACCATTGGATATGTCCCAAAATTAAGCGTCTTTTATCTCATAGTTTTGTAACCGCTGCTCTGTTTCAACAATGATAGTGGAGCTATGCCATCTCTGGGGACGTGTATTCTGTGCCAGCGTGAGAACCCTCTCGGAAGCTACTTTCTCATCCCCTGGGCACGCCTAGAACCTGCAGCTTTCTCGGTTTGAGTTCGCTTCCAGGCAGTCATTCGTCTTGTGTCACTTTCCAGTAGTTATGATCGCTCTCCGCAGCCGCTTGTGGAAACATGAGGGGGTTAGCACGTGAGACAGAACTTTTGAAGCTGACCTTTAACCTGTTAATTTGTGACATAAAGATTACTGCATTGTAAAATACGCTACGCTAAATTCGTCATCATCATCATCAAGTACCGGGCCTACTGGCGTAGGTGATCATGTCTCTCCACAACTTTCGATCTCGACAGTTCTTTATCATTTCTGTTGTTGACCTTCTGCCAAGCCATTCTCTTAAGCTATCTGGTATTTTTTCTCTTTGCCTCCCTCTATCTCTTCGTGCCTCAATTTTTTTCAGTTGTTACAATATATTCCAGTTGTTCTCTTCTCATTACATGACCAAAAAATGATGATTGTTTCTTCCTAATATTGGAAATTAGCTCTCTTTTTGCTTTGACTTCTTTCAGAAAGTTTTCATTACTCTTCTTAGCTGCCCATGGTACTCTCAACATTCTTCTGTAAAACCACATTTCTACAGACTCCAGTGATTTTCTTGTTTGCTGTCCTATTGTCCGCTAAATTACGCTATGTAAAATAGTTCAGTTGAGGGAATACATCTGGAGACAGTCCAGAGTTACAACTACCTAGGACATACTATAACCAATGATGGAAAATGCAAAATTGAAATAAACAAAAGAATAGGTATGGCAAAAAGTAATTTTAATGTCATGAAAAATATACTAACAACAAAACAAATATCAGCACGGCTGAAACTAAGAATAACAAAATGTTACGTCTTCTCAATATTCCTGTATGGTGCAGAAACATGGACATTAAACAAGAAAACAGAACAGAAAATTGAAGCCTTTGAAATGTGGATTTATAGAAGAATAGGTAGAATTGGATGGAAACAAAAGATAACAAACGATAAAGTTTTAAAACAACTGAAAATAAAAAGAGAACTACTAAACACAATTAAGACAAGACAAATGAAGTTTGTGGGGCATGTTAAAAGACACAACAGCCTACTAAAAGTAATATTGGAAGGAAAAGTACAAAGCAAAAGAGGCAGAGGCAGACCAAGACTAACATGGACGAGTAACATCAAAAGATGGACAAGTCAATCTATGTCAGCCTGGACCATCAAAGCAAGAAACAGAGTAGAATGGCGATCCATGGTAGCCAACCTTCGTTGCGGAGAGGGCACACGATGATGATGAAAATAGTTCCTTCATTTATGTTCCTAAATTGTCAAAATTATAAATAAATTGTTTCATAGTTTTTTGCATTGTAAGTTATAAGAAAACATGGCTACTGCTATTTACCTATATATATATATATATATATATATATATATATATATATATATAAGAGGTAGGGTTCGATCGCAACCGACGGCCCGGGTTCACCCAGCCTTAAATGGGTACCGGATTTTTTCTTGGAAAGTAAAGCGGCACTGGCGTAATGCCGACCATATTACCCCAAAAATCATGTGCTGAAGGTCTGTAAAAATTATGGTCACTAACACCATACACGCCACCTGTCGCGACGGGGCTCTTTACTTTATGTGTATATATATAAAGGACAGCAATGTTATTTCAGGACGTATCATGAAAACTTGTCTCTAGTCTACCTAAACTTGATGCGTTATGATAAAGAGAGGAAAACTTCATCTTATTTGTTGAACCACTGTTGTCATGGCAACCGGGAAGTCACTGCAGAAATGACCTACCTAGTTCTTTAGCACACTGCAAAGTCGATAGATGTGTTGTTGTAGGTGTGATCTCCAATTAGATATTCAAGCTTATTAGCACCGGCTCGAATTACTTAAGCTGTATCACTGCTATACTAAGGAATACAGCGACTGGTTGTGTTATGTATGGTGATATAATATAGAAGAGTCGTGGCCTCCGCTGCTACCTCTGAATATCCGTCGCTGCCCACATGTCCTAACAATAATTTTATTATAAATGTGTTTTAATAATAACAATAAAATTAATGAATTCTGTCCTTCTCGACTGGTCAGGTTGAAGTCAGAAACATTACAAAGAAAATCAGCGACCTCAACGAAAAGCTGGACACAACGAGCTCCCTGTCAGAGCCTCGAGAGAACTCATTCCTGAAATATGACTACAAACACAACGACGCCCTCCGAGAGGTGGCCAAGGCCGTTAGCAACTTCGGCACTGTCAAGGTCAGCACAACTTTCCCAGCCTTGACATCCGCGGAAGCCAGGAAGGCCGTGGCTCATCTTCGGACTTCGGTCAAAGTTCTGACGGTGGATTACCATGGCAACCCACGAAGTTCTGGTGGTGACCCTATAGAGGTCGACCTGCGAAATGACAAGGGCGAGGTGGTAGAATCAAAGGTCAAGGACAACGACGATGGGACTTACGATGTTCTGTACCATCCCAACAAGCCAGGAAAATTGAAAATGTCAATCAGCATATTTAATCGACCAATCAAAGACAGTCCCGTTATGATTGACGTCAGCGAGCATATAGAGCCAATATGGAGGTTTGGTTCCAGAGGAACAGCACACGACTACTTCAACCAGCCAACAAAGATGGTTTCAGGCCCAGACGATGTTGTCTACATTCTGGATACAGGCAATAGTCGGATAAAGGTTCTTGGTAAAGATGGCTCGGTTTTAAAACATCTTGGTCCAGCAGGAGTGGAGAACCAAAGCGCTACAGGGATTAGTGTATTGAGTAATGGTCAACTAGCTGTTATCAACTGGCGTACTAAGCTTGTATCCATCTTGGACCCAGCCGACGGGTCAGTTGTCAAACATTTCACGTCTTCAGCGTTTGTGGAGCCGATCGACATCGCTGTCAGTTCACGCAATGAAGTCATTGTTGCTGACAGTGGCGCTCGGAAAATATTCAAATTTGACCCAACCGGAAATCTAGTGACAAGCTTTGGTAGTCATGGTGACAAGGACGGCCAGTTCAAAGTGATCTCTGCCCTGTGTGTAGGCAGGAACGACGAGATCCTCGTGGCTGACCATCGTATCCAGGTCTTCAACAAAGACGGCAAGTATCTGAGAAAGGTCATCGACTCCGGTGAAGGCTCTTATGGAGGCATAGCAGTTGATATTGCTGGAAACATTCTAGCTACTAAAACGGAGAAGGCACATAAAGGCGGCACTCATGGAGAGGGCGCAGTAAAGAAGGAGAAGGGCGCCGGAGGAGGCGGACTAAGCTTCGTACACGTATTTCAATCAAGCGGAAAGTTGCTTTACTCCATTGACAGCAGCACCGACCGTCTGAAGCGGCCCAGCGGGTTGACGGTGATCAGCGATTACAGAATTATGGTTACTGACCTTGGCAACAACTGTGTCAAGAAATACTTCTACAAGTGAAGGTCAGTCCCTACTTTAACATTAGCTTCATTTGGTTTACCTAGTTCCTACATTATTAACATTAGCTTCATTTGGTTTACCTAGTTCCTACATTAACATTAGCTTCATTTGGTTTACCTAGTTCCTACATTATTAACATTAGCTTCATTTGATTTACATAGTTCCTACATTAACATTAGCTTCATTTGGTTTACCTAGTTCCTACATTATTAACATTAGCTTCATTTGATTTACATAGTTCCTACATTAACATTAGCTTCATTTGGTTTACCTAGTTCCTACATTAACATTAGCTTCATTTGATTTACCTAGTTCCTACATTAACATTAGCTTCATTTGGTTTACCTAGTTCCTACATTATTAACATTAGCTTCATTTGGTTTACCTAGTTCCTACATTAACATTAGCTTCATTTGGTTTACCTAGTTCCTACATTAACATTAGCTTCATTTGGTTTACCTAGTTCCTACATTATTAACATTAGCTTCATTTGGTTTACCTAGTTCCTACATTATTAACATTAGCTTCATTGGTTTACCTAGTTCCTACATTATTAACATTAGCTTCATTTGGTTTACCTAGTTCCTACATTAACATTAGCTTCATTTGGTTTACCTAGTTCCTACATTATTAACATTAGCTTCATTTGATTTACATAGTTCCTACATTAACATTAGCTTCATTTGGTTTGCGTAGTTCCTACTTTAACATTCACAATTTAACATTAAAACAGGGTGTTAGACAAGGTTGTGTGCTGTTACCAGATTTGTTTAATATTTGTAGTGAGATTATTTTAAGATCCATAAGGGACATGCCTGGAATAACAATTGGAGGTCATAATATAAATAATCTAAGGTAAGCTGATGATACAGTCTTAATCGCCAAGAGTGAAAATGAGTTACAATAAATGTTGGACATTATAGTGAAAGAAAGCAAAAATAAAGGACTCAGCCTTAATAGCAAAAGGACAGAAGTAATGGTAACAACAAAGAAAAAGACATCACCTCAGTGCAAAATAAAGACAAGTGGAACAATATTAAAACAGGTAAATGAATTTAAATATTTGGGAACTTCGTTAACCTCAGACTGAAGATGTACAAAAGAGGTGAGATGTAGAATGGCTCAGGCAAAAGCAGCTTTCCAGAAAATGAGGAAAATACTA
The DNA here is from genome assembly GCA_032433765.1 of Megaustenia siamemsis. Lineage (NCBI taxonomy): Eukaryota > Metazoa > Mollusca > Gastropoda > Stylommatophora > Ariophantidae > Megaustenia > Megaustenia siamemsis. The sequence goes on along the minus strand of JAVIAB010000088.1, from coordinate 71,868,135 downwards.
TGCAATCCATTTTTGACAATAGAAACAAGAAAAAGAGATCTTAAATGTTATGTAGAGCCAGTCTTAACATATGGATGTGAATCATGGACAATAGAACAACAGACAAGAAAATCAATGGAGTCTGTAGAAATGTGGTTTTACAGAAGAATGTTGAGAATACCACGGACAGCTAAGATGAATAATGAAAATGTTCTGAAAGAGGCCAAAGCAAAAAGAGAGCTAATTTCCAATATTAGGAAGAATATTGGAAATTAAAAGTAATATTGTAAGAGAAAATACAAGGTAAAAGAGGCAGAGGCAGACCAAGACTAACATGGACGAGTAACATCATATGATGGACAAGTCAATCTATGACAGCCTGCACCATCAAAGCAAGAAACAGAGTAGAATGGCGATCCATGGTAGCCAACCTTCGTTGCGGAGAAGGCACGCGATGATGATGATGAGGAAGAAACAATCATCATTTTTTTGGCGATGTAATGAGAAGAGGACAACTGGAATATATTGTGACAACTTGGAAAATTGAGGGTCGAAGAGATAGAGGGAAGCAAAGAGAGAAAATACTAGACAGCTTAAGAGAATGGCTTGGCAGAAGGTCAACAACAGAAATGATAAATAGCTGTCGAGATCGTGAGTTGTGGAGTGACATGACCACCTACGCCAGTAGGCCCGATGCTTGATGATGATGATGACTTTAACATTAGCTTCAATTTAGCTTACGTAGTCCCTACATTAACATTAGTATCCTTTGATTTACGTAACTAAAAGTTACTTACAACATGATTTATGATAATTTATTGATGCTTTTATAGTAACAAAATGTAGCCATATATTAGGAAAGGTCATCACATGTCTCGTTTGTGTGTGTGTGTGTGCAAATGAGACTTCCACTTTATTATTAGTATTTTTTTTAAAATAACATTTTCTTTTATCTCGGTGGCTGAGTGTGTTAGTGTGTTCGATTCCTGATCTGACTTGAGGGGGTTCGATTCTCAGAAGTGGCGGAATTTTTTTTCGGATTGACAAGGCTCCGGATTTCACCCAGCCTCTAAAAATAGGTACCGGGGATTTTTCAGGGAAGTAAAGGCGGCTTGACGTGATACCGGCCACAAGAGCAAAAAATGTGAAGGGGCTGTGGAGAAATATGGTCACTATCATCAGATTAGGTTACACTCCAATCTTTCCACTCAATGAGTCTTCGATTACACTCCAATCTTTCCACTCAATGAGTCTTCGGTTACACTCCAATCTTTCCACTCAATGAGCCGTCGGTTACACTCCAATCTTTCCACTCAATGAGTCTTCTGTTACACTCCAATCTTTCCACTCAATGAGTCTTCGGCTACACTCCAATCTTTCCACTCAATGAGCCTTCGGTTACACTCCAATCTTTCCACTCAATGAGCCTTCGGTTACACTCCAATCTTTCCACTCAATGAGTCTTCGGTTGCACTCCAATCTTTCCACTCAATGAGTCTTCGGTTGCACTCCAATCTTTCCACTCAATGAGCCTTCGATTACACTCCAATCTTTCCACTCAATGAGCCTTCGGTTACACTCCAATCTTTCCATTCAATGAGTCTTCGGTTACACTCCAATCTTTCCACTCAATGAGTCTTCGTTACACTCCAATCTTTCCACTCAATGAGCCTTCGGTTACACTCCAATCTTTCCACTCAATGAGCCTTCGGTTACACTCCAATCTTTCCACTCAATGAGTCTTCGATTACACACCAATCTTTCCACGCAATATGTCATCGATTACACTCCAATCTTTCCACGCAATATGTCATCGATTACACTCCAATCTTTCCACGCAATATGTCATCGATTACACTCCAATCTTTCCACTCAATGAGTCTTCGGTTACACTCCAATCTTTCCACTCAATGAGTCTTCGATTACACTCCAATCTTTCCACTCAATAAGCCTTCGGTTACACTCCAATCTTTCCACGCAATATGTCATCGATTACACTCCAATCTTTCCACTCAATGAGTCTTCGGTTACACTCCAATCTTTCCACTCAATGAGTCTTCGATTACACTCCAATCTTTCCACTCAATGAGCCTTCGGTTACACTCCAATCTTTCCACGCAATATGTCATCGATTACACTCCAATCTTTCCACTCAATGAGTCTTCGGTTGCACTCCAATCTTTCCACTCAATGAGCCTTCGATTACACTCCAATCTTTCCACTCAATGAGTCTTCGGTTACACTCCAATCTTTCCACTCAATGAGCCTTCGGTTACACTCCAATCTTTCCACTCAATGAGTCTTCTGTTACACTCCAATCTTTCCACTCAATGAGTCTTCGGTTGCACTCCAATCTTTCCACTCAATGAGCCTTCGATTACACTCCAATCTTTCCACTCAATGAGCCTTCGGTTACCTCCAATCTTTCCATTCAATGAGTCTTCGGTTACACTCCAATCTTTCCACTCAATGAGTCTTCGATTACACTCCAATCTTTCCACTCAATGAGCCTTCGGTTACACTCCAATCTTTCCACTCAATGAGTCTTCGATTACACTCCAATCTTTCCACGCAATATGTCATCGATTACACTCCAATCTTTCCACGCAATATGTCATCGATTACACTCCAATCTTTCCACTCAATGAGTCTTCGATTACACTCCAATCTTTCCACTCAATGAGCCTTCGGTTACACTCCAATCTTTCCACGCAAAATGTCATCGATTACACTCCAATCTTTCCACTCAATGAGTCTTCGGTTACACTCCAATCTTTCCACTCAATGAGCCTTCGATTACACTCCAATCTTTCCACTCAATGAGCCTTCGGTTACACTCCAATCTTTCCATTCAATGAGTCTTCGGTTACACTCCAATCTTTCCACTCAATGAGTCTTCGATTACACTCCAATCTTTCCACTCAATGAGCCTTCGGTTACACTCCAATCTTTCCACTCAATGAGTCTTCGATTACACTCCAATCTTTCCACGCAATATGTCATCGATTACACTCCAATCTTTCCACGCAATATGTCATCGATTACACTCCAATCTTTCCACGCAATATGTCATCGATTACACTCCAATCTTTCCACTCAATGAGTCTTCGGTTACACTCCAATCTTTCCACTCAATGAGTCTTCGATTACACTCCAATCTTTCCACTCAATGAGCCTTCGGTTACACTCCAATCTTTCCACGCAATATGTCATCGATTACACTCCAATCTTTCCACTCAATGAGTCTTCGGTTACACTCCAATCTTTCCACTCGATGAGTCTTCGATTACACTCCAATCTTTCCACTCAATGAGCCTTCGGTTACACTCCAATCTTTCCACGCAATATGTCATCGATTACACTCCAATCTTTCCACTCAATGAGTCTTCGGTTACACTCCAATCTTTCCACTCAATGAGTCTTCGATTACACTCCAATCTTTCCACTCAATGAGCTTCGGTTACACTCCAATCTTTCCACTCAATGAGCCTTCGGTTACACTCCAATATAAGATTATAATTTATGATTGACCGGAAGTAAAGTAGATATGTGCTTTTTATTAAAACTGGCCAAACAATTGACACATCTGTTTAAAACGGTACATTAGTGACATTTTAATTAAAACGACTGGACGGTTAGGGAATATGAAAACAATGATAGGAAACTTTACGCTGAGCTTCGCAGCAGGCCATCAGAAGTGGGCCCACAGTCCAGCAAATGTTTCGGCCCTTTAGCTTCTTGACATTCTAGGGGAGGGGGGCGCCCGGGTCATGACTCCTAGGCGTCGATCATCTGCTACATTGAGCTTGAAGACTCACATTCGGCATTTTTTTTTTTTTTTTTTTTTTCGCCAGCTTTCATCTGTGGCGAAGTCCCTAGAGACGAGGAACAGGATTTTGCGTGTTAATCCGTCTTTCCCAGACAGCCGTGTGCACAGGGGTCTCTCGACTCACAGGCAGATAACTCCGTCTTAGGACGTACTCATATTTTTTTCCGTCGATGAGTAATTTTAAAACAAACGACGAAGTCTTAAAACAACTAAAATGAAAAGAGAACTACTAAACACAATTCAAACAAGACAAATGCGATTTTGGGGGCATGTTAAAAGACACAACAGCCTACTAAAAGTAATCCTGGAGGGGAAAATACAAAGTAAAAGAGGCAGAGGCAGACCAAGACTAACATGGACGAGTAACATAAAAAAATGGACAAATCAGACTATGACAACCTGCACCATCAAAGCAAGAGACAGAGCAGAATGGCGCTCCATGGTAGCCACCCTTCGTTGCGGAGACGGCACTCGATGATGATGATGATGATAATATGATGAAAGTTAGCTGGGACGCAGGACTCGCATCTAAAAAGTAAAACAGTCCGATGAAATCCTGACATCAGGTAACTCTAGTTATGGGACGCAATACTTGCCTTGACCCGGCCCTGTGAACACATATTACCGTTACGCTACTTCGGCGTCAAATACACATTTATATTTTAAAGTTATTTAGAAAATTGGAATGTTAGCAATGGTGTCTGTGGTTGTCTCCAGCTATGTTAAGGTCATCATCGCTGCACTCCGGACACACCCGATCTTCTAGATATACCGAGAACTTCCGAAGAGGACCCAGGCCCACGTTGACGAACACTTTTGCATGGCCTGTGATTCATAAACTGTACGGGTCATTTGCTAGTCAGATTTCACTTCATGACACCTGACTTAACATCATCTGCTGAGTTATACTGTTACCAGATCTGACTGACCAGGTTAGAGATCGTAGGACCTGGCACATGCCATACTGTGTGTAAGTGTTTGTTAATCTAAAAGACTACTACCTACAGCACTTGCACAAAGATTGAGGCTGTGTCAGAAGCTATCACATGTCTGGTTAAGAGACCAACAACACATGCGGTCATCACAAAGATTGAGGCTGTGTCAGAAGCTATCACATGTCTGGTTAAGAGACCAACAACACATGCGGTCATCACAAAGACTGAGTCTGTGTCAGAAGCTATCACATGTCTGGTTAAGAGACCAACAACACATGCGGTCATCACAAAGATTGCTTCCCGGATTGATAAAACACACTCTGCAGGGAGTGGGTGCACCTACTCGACATGTCTCATGTTAGCATCCTAACTTGGTTATATTGTCCTGGACAAGCGGGAGTTTATGACAATGAGATGGTCGACAGGTTGGCGGGGTCTGTCATTGCAATCAGTCTTTCCATGGTCTTCAAAATAGTTAAATGAAAGAGCAAAACACAACGGAAGCAAGTGGTAGGGTGTGACGTACACTCCTACAGGGTATGGTGATAGCTTTACAGAAATTGAACACAACAAAATACTGACGTTTCGGCCAATATGCGTCCTTCTTCAGAAAAACAACACAAACGGACAACGAAATAAAAATAAACTCTCCTACATTTAGAATGAGCAGGGGCAGGTAAATCAAGGAGAAGTAAAAAAGAAGAATAAGAGATGAAACGATGAAACGAAAGAGAGATGTCCTACATGTTGGAGGATAAAAATAGATAAAATGGTAAAATTAGTAAGTGTATTGAAAGGGGGGGGGGATCAGTCACATGATTATGCTAGAAGTAGGACGACATTGGAAGGTGGTAGAGTGAAGTGTGTGAGTCAAAAGTGACACAGGTATCAACTAAAAAGAGGGAAGTGTGTACTATGGAGTTAAAACGAGCAAACAAAGAAAGACGTGACTCAGATAACAAGGAGATAAATGAGGCGTAATAGGGGGATTATGGAGGGTCTGCGTACAGGATGGTATATTATCAGACAGGGGTTGTAAAGCAGCTGTATGGCGCACACAAAAAAACGGACCATGAATCCATTGATGGGTAAGAAGCCAAAGCAACAAGCCTGAAATGAATGTAACTACCATTGTTCTACTACACAAGGAATGAGGCGTCACATGGTAAGCTTACATGCTACGATGAACTATTTTCAAAATGTGTCAAGAGACGGGACAAACAACAAACAAAACAAATCAGGTCATAAATCTAAATCATTCATTTTCAAAATGCATACAGAGAAAAGAAAGATGGCCACAAAGAAAAGACGATGGTCATATGATGGACATGTGATAAGAAGAGATAATAACCGAATAGCAAAGCAAGCCCTCATGTGGGAAACAACAGGTAAGAGGAAAAGAGGAAGACCCAGAGAGACACTGAGAAGAACATTGATGAGAGAGGCAAGAGCAGCAGGAATCGGCTCCTTCAATGAGATAGAGCTGCGTGCACAGAACAGAGACAAATGGCGAGATTTGATAAAATATCTTTAGAAGGATTGAAAACTGCTAGAATAAAATTTAGATAAGAGAAAGAGTATCTTGGTCTACGTCCTATCGGCCGGATACGGCTCGAAAGGTCAATAGATAGATAGATACAGAGAAATGCAAACTTGGGGAGGGAAAGAAACGCAAGAGAGGAGAGTTCATTAAAATCTTTAAAAATGTCATCTTTATCTTGATTTCGATCCTTGTAAAGTCGCGTGACGTCACATAGGGCTTATAATGTTTTTCGCCACCCATCTCTATTCTTGGCGAGATGTTCAATCCTATCTAATAAGTCTATGCCTGCCAACTTTGCTTCTCTTATAAGTGTTTTTTAAAGTGTCTCTCTCTAGGTCTTCCTGTTTTTCTGTATCCTGATGTTTCCCATAGAAGAGTCTGTTTGAAATGTTCTTGTTGCCTCTTCTCAACACATGTCCAACCTATGTCCCTCTTCTCTTCCTAATGGTAGATGAGATCTTTGGTTGCATGGCCATTACTCTTATCTGTTATTAGTCTTAGCTATATTTTGCTGCCTATATCTGAATTTGTGATGTTTTCTTTTCTTTAGGTTGTCTTTCGACCCAGAAGTGACAGGACGACAGGCTTGGGAGATGAGCACAGACATCCCGCTTTAGGTTCAAGCTTAGTGACAAAGGTTCTAAGAGAAACATTTTCACCACACAAACACCACACAACACCACACATTGAATAATCTCAAAAGACCTCACCTCCAACTACTGGAAAAGAAATTCACCATCTCAGAGTAAAGGCTTGCATGTCTGGCCATTATGGACATAAAGATAAAACATTAGGATAGAAATAGTGCTAGGTCAACAACGGTACAGTGAGATAGAATAGTGCTAGGTGAACAACGGTACAGTGAGATAGAAGTAGTGCTAGGTGAACAACGGTACAGTGAGATAGAAATAGTGCTAGGTGAACAATGGTACAGAGAAATAGGAGTAGTGCTAGGTGAACAATGGTACAGTGAGTTAGGAGTAGTGCTAGGTGAACAATGGTTCAGTGAGATATGAGTAGTGCTAGGTGAACAATGGTACAGTGAGATGGAAGTAGTGCTAGGTGAACAATGGTATGGTGAGATAGAAGTAGTGCTAGGTGAACAATGGTATGGTGAGACAGCAGTAGTGCTAGGTGAACAATGGTACAGTGAGATAGGAGTAGTGCTAGGTGAACAATGGTTCAGTGAGATAGGAGTAGTGCTAGGTGAACAATGGTTCAGTGAGATAGGAGTAGTGCTAGGTGAACAATGGTACAGCGAGATAGAAGTAGTGCTAGGTGAACAATGGTACAGCGAGATAGAAGTAGTGCTAGGTGAACAATGGTACAGTGAGATAGAAGTAGTGCTAGGTGAATAATGGTATGTGAGATAGAAGTAGTGCTAGGTGAACAACGGTACAGTGAGATAGAAGTAGTGCTAGGTGAATAATGGTACAGTGAGATAGAAGTAGTGCTAGGTGAATAATGGTATGGTGAGATAGAAGTAGCGCTAGGTGAACAACGGTACAGTGAGATAGAAGTAGTGCTAGGTGAACAATGGTACAGTGAGATAGAAGTAGTGCTAAGTGAACAACGGTACAGTGAGATAGAAGTAGTGCTAGGTGAACAACGGTACAGTGAGATAGAAGTAGTGCTAGGTGAACAATGGTATGGTGAGATAGAAGTATGCTAGGTGAACAACGGTACAGTGAGATAGAAGTAGTGCTAGGTGAACAATGGTACAGCGAGATAGTAGTAGTGCTAGGTGAACAATGGTACAGTGAGATAGAAGTAGTGCTAGGTGAACAATGGTACAGTGAGATAGAAGTAGTGATAGGTGAACAATGGTACAGTGAGATAGAAGTAGTGCTAGGTGAACAATGGTACAGCGAGATAGAAGTAGTGCTAGGTGAACAATGGTATGGTGAGATAGAAGTAGTGCTAGGTGAACAATGGTAGAGTGAGATAGGAGTAGTGCTGGGTGAACAATGGTACAGTGAGATAGAAGTAGTGATAGGTGAACAATGGTACAGTGAGATAGAAGTAGTGCTAGGTGAACAATGGTACAGTGAGATAGAAGTAGTGCTAGGTGAACAATGGTACAGTGAGATAGATGTAGTGCTGGGTGGACAATGGTACAGTGAGATAGAAGTAGTGCTAGGTGAACAATGGTACAGTGAGATAGAAGTAGTGCTAGGTGAATAATGGTACAGTGAGATAGAAGTAGTGCTAGGTGAACAACGGTACAGTTAGATAGATGTAGTGCTAGGTGAACAGGGTACAGTGAGATAGAAGTAGTGCTAGGTGAACAATGGTACAGAGAAATAGGAGTAGTGCTAGGTGAACAATGGTACAGTGAGATAGGAGTAGTGCTAGGTGAACAATGGTTCAGTGAGATATGAGTAGTGCTAGGTGAACAATGGTACAGTGAGATGGAAGTAGTGCTAGGTGAACAATGGTACAGTGAGATAGAAGTAGTGCTAGGTGAACAATGGTATGGTGAGATAGCAGTAGTGCTAGGTGAACAATGGTACAGTGAGATAGGAGTAGTGCTAGGTGAACAATGGTTCAGTGAGATAGGAGTAGTGCTAGGTGAACAATGGTTCAGTGAGATAGGAGTAGTGCTAGGTGAACAATGGTACAGTGAGATAGAAGTAGTGCTAGGTGAACAATGGTATGGTGAGATAGAAGTAGTGCTAGGTGAACAACGGTACAGTGAGATAGAAGTAGTGCTAGGTGAACAATGGTATGGTGAGATAGAAGTAGTGCTAGGTGAACAATGGTATGGTGAGATAGAAGTAGTGCTAGGTGAACAATGGTACAGTGAGATAGAAGTAGTGCTAGGTGAACAATGGTACAGTGAGATAGAAGTAGTGCTAGGTGAACAATGGTACAGCGAGATAGAAGTAGTGCTAGGTGAACAATGGTACAGCGAGATAGAAGTAGTGCTAGGTGAACAATGTACAGTGAGATAGAAGTAGTGCTAGGTGAATAATGGTATGTTGAGATAGAAGTAGTGCTAGGTGAACAACGGTACAGTGAGATAGAAGTAGTGCTAGGTGAATAATGGTATGGTAAGATAGAGTAGTGCTAGGTGAACAATGGTACAGTGAGATAGAAGTAGTGCTAGGTGAATAATGGTATGGTGAGATAGAAGTAGTGCTAGGTGAACAACGGTACAGTGAGATAGAAGTAGTGCTAGGTGAACAATGGTACAGTGAGATAGAAGTAGTGCTAGGTGAACAACGCTACAGTGAGATAGAAGTAGTGCTAGGTGAACAACGGTACAGTGAGATAGAAGTAGTGCTAGGTGAACAATGGTATGGTGAGATAGAAGTAGTGCTAGGTGAACAACGGTACAGTGAGATAGAAGTAGTACTAGGTGAACAATGGTACAGCGAGATAGTAGTAGTGCTAGGTGAACAATGGTACAGTGAGATAGAAGTAGTGCTAGGTGAACAATGGTACAGTGAGATAGAAGTAGTGATAGGTGAACAATGGTACAGTGAGATAGAAGTAGTGCTAGGTGAACAATGGTACAGCGAGATAGAAGTAGTGCTAGGTGAACAATGGTATGGTGAGATAGAAGTAGTGCTAGGTGAACAATGGTATGGTGAGATAGAAGTAGTGCTAGGTGAACAATGGTACAGTGAGATAGAAGTAGTGCTAGGTGAACAATGGTATGGTGAGATAGAAGTAGTGCTAGGTGAACAATGGTACAGTGAGATAGGAGTAGTGCTGGGTGAACAATGGTACAGTGAGATAGAAGTAGTGCAAGGTGAACAATGGTACAGTGAGATAGAAGTAGTGCTAGGTGAACAATGGTACAGTGAGATAGAAGTAGTGCTAGGTGAACAATGGTACAGTGAGATAGATGTAGTGCTGGGTGGACAATGGTACAATGAGATAGAAGTAGTGCTAGGTGAACAATGGTACAGTGAGATAGAAGTAGTGCTAGGTGAACAATGGTACAGTGAGATAGGAGTAGTGCTTGGTGAACAATGGTACAGTTAGATAGAAGTAATGCTGGGTGAACATGGTACAGTGAGATAGAAGTAGTGCTAGGTAAACAATGGTACAGTGAGATAGTAGTAGTGCTAGGTGAACAATGGTACAGTGAGATAGAAGTAGTGCTAGGTGAACAACGATACAGTGAGATAGAAGAAGTGCTAGGTGAACAATGGTACAGTGAGATAGGAGTAGTGCTAGGTGAACAATGGTACAGTGAGATAGGAGTAGTGCTAGGTGAACAATGGTACAGTGAGATAGAAATAGTGCTAGGTGAACAATGGTACAGTGAGATAGGAGTAGTGCTAGGTGATCAATGGTACAGTGAGATAGAAGTAGTGCTAGGTGAACAACGATACAGTGAGATAGAAGAAGTGCTAGGTGAACAATGGTACAGTGAGATAGGAGTAGTGCTAGGTGAACAATGGTACAGTGAGATAGAAGAAGTGCTAGGTGAACAATGGTACAGTGAGATAGGAGTAGTGCTAGGTGAACAATGGTATGGTGAGATAGAAATAGTGCTAGGTGAACAATGGTATGGTGAGATAGAAGTAGTGCTGGGTGAACAATGGTATGGTGAGATAGAAGTAGTGCTAGGTGAACAATGGTATGGTGAGATAGAAGTAGTGCTAGGTGAACAATGGTACAGCGAGATAGTAGTGCTGGGTGATCAATGGTTCAGTGAGATAGTAGTAGTGCTAGGTGATCAATGGTTCAGTGAGATAGTAGTAGTGCTGGGTGAACAACAGTACAGTGAGATAGGAGTAGTGCTAGGTGAACAATGGTTCAGTGAGATAGTAGTAGTGCTAGGTGAACAATGGTACAGTGAGATAGAAGTAGTGCTAGGTGAACAATGGTACAGCGAGATAGATGTAGTGCTAGGTGAACAATGGTTCAGTGAGATAGTAGTAGTGCTAGGTGAACAATGGTTCAGTGAGATAGTAGTAGTGCTAGGTGAACAATGGTACAATGAGATAGGAGTAGTGCTGGGTGAACAATGGTACAGTGAGATAGAAGTAGTGCTAGGTGAACAATGGTACAGTGAGATAGTAGTAGTGCTAGGTGAACAATGGTTCAGTGAGATAGTAGTAGTGCTAGGTGAACAATGGTACAGTGAGATAGGAGTAGTGCTGGGTGAACAATGGTACAGTGAGATAGAAGTAGTGCTAGGTGAACAACGGTACAGTGAGATAGTAGTAGTGCTAGGTGAACAATGGTACAGTGAGATAGTAGTAGTGCTAGGTGAACAATGTACAGCGAGATAGAAGTAGTGCTAGGTGAACAATGGTACAGTGAGATAGAAGTAGTGCTAGGTGAACAATGGTACAGCGAGATAGTAGTAGTGCTAGGTGAACAATGGTACAGTGAGATAGGAGTAGTGCTAGGTGAACAATGGTACAGCGAGATAGTAGTGGTGCTAGGTGAACAATGGTACAGTGAGATAGTAGTGGTGCCAAGTTAAACAATGGTGCAATGAGGTAGAAATAGTGCTTAGTAAAGAACTATACAGTGAGATTGTAAATAAGGCTGATTGTGGTACAGCGAAGTAGCAAATATGGGGAAGTCCCATCTGCAGTGAATAGAATAGAAAGAATAGAATAGAATAGAATAGAATAGAATAGAATAGAATAGAATAGAATAGAATAGAATAGAATAGAATAGAATAGAATAGAATAGAATAGAATAGATTAGAATGATGCAGCTGATATGTTTCAATGATCAGTTAGATATTTTATTGTTGATGTCAATATCACATTAACAATCAGATGTTACTGTCTGAACTATTCAATAGATGATAACCTTATTAACTGGGCATATTTGGTTTGAATCCGTTACTACATATTACTACATATCACTATGACATTTACACATATTACTCTGGCATTTATATACATAGACATACACATATCAGATTGACATTATCTCTACACAAAATCTGTGATTGACATTACACCTGCTTACATGTTTGTTTACAATGCGATGGGAAAATAATCAAATTGACATCAGCCAAAGAGATCAATGACATAAAAATGTGTCCAAATATCAAACATTTTGTTTAATTTACATGTCATTTCAGAGGTTATATATCTGCCAGAGAAATGATGTGGTCAAATTAAATCAAAATTTGTCACAAGTGCCAAGGAAATAAAAATATGTTGGATTAAACATTAAAATATATGTACATTTTTAATCAAATAGGGAGATTGTAAAGATGGTGTAAAATAAGAATCATTCAAAGTTTTATAATGTAAGAATCATACAGGGTTGGTGAAAGTAAGAATCATACAGGGTCGGTGGAAAGTAAGAATCATACAGGGTTGGTGGAAAGTAGAATCATACAGGGTCGGTGAAAAAGTAAGAATCATACAGGGTCGGTGGAAAGTAAGAATCATACAGGGTTGGTGGAAAGTAAGAATCATACAGGGTTGGTGGAAAGTAAGAATCATACAGGGTTGGTGGAAAGTAAGAATCATACAGGGTTGGTCGAAAGTAAGAATCATACAGGGTCGGTGGAAAGTAAGAATCATACAGGGTCGGTGAAAAAGTAAGAATCATACAGGGTCGGTGGAAAGTAAGAATCATACAGGGTTGGTGTAAAGTAAGAATCATACAGGGTTGGTGGAAAGTAAGAATCATACAGGGTCGGTGAAAAAGTAAGAATCATACAAAGTTTTGTATTGTAAGAAGCATACAGGGTGGTGTAAAGTAAGAATCATACAAAGTTTTGTATTGTAAGAATCATACAGGGTTGGTGGAAAGTAAGAATCATACAGGGTTGGTGGAAAATAAGAATCATACAGGGTTGTTGTAAAGTAAGAATTATACAGGGTTGTTGTAAAGTAAGAATTATACAGGGTTGGTGTAAAGTGAAAGTGTAAAATTATACAGGGTTGGTGTAAAATGAAGAATTATACATGGTTGTAATAAGAATCATAAAGTTTATGTAAAGTAAGAATCATGGAAGAAAACAGTCAGTCATGCAAGGTTGTGATAAAACTGATGTAGAGTAAGAATCATGCAGAGTTGCTGTAAAGCTGTTGCTGGTTGTTTGAGCTAGTCCTGTCTTATATCTGTAAAACTATAACATAAAGCTAGAGACAAATAATAATAAATGAATATTATCATAGAGGGAAACTTCCAATGTGGTAGATCAATGCATCATTTCACGTGAAGAGGTATGTTTACAACACTTGGGAAAAAAATCACAAATAATCAATAACAGAAAAAAACAAAGAACAATAAATGGTCTGAGAATCAAATCCATACCCCTTGGCATAGCGCATTGCCACGAGAAACCAAATGCTAGAGCATATGGCCAATTCAGCTACCTAAGAAACTAGCTATCATTAACGATGTCTTTCATGTGTACTTACGGCTATAGCATATTGTTACGAGGGTTGCTGGTGTATCAGTGTGGTCCAACCTGTCTGTCACATACTCATTTGGGTGGCCTGTAGCTCTCTTCAATAATTTTTTAAAATAGAAGATAAACCATAATTTAAAATTCTAAGTATTGGGAAAATAAGTCCACCTTTTTCTGTAGTTCTATAGTTCCCGTGGTACAAATACTTTGGATTCATGTAACAATGTGGCCCCTGCCTCATGAACTGTAATAAGTGATAATACTTTCAAATAGACATGAGATTCAATAGGTTTTTATGAAAGTCTTCACAAGAAAAATCTTTCCTCAGATTTATCCAATAATATAGTTCAGGTTGAAAAGGGGGGGGGGTGAGTTACAGCAGATGACAGGAGATTTTGGGTGGCAGACACGAAGCAATTTCCAGTTGACTTTAGATTCTGGGTGGTAGATGTGAAGAAATTTCCAGTTGTTCATATTTCTGGGTGGTAGATGTAAAGAAATTTCCAGTTGTTCATATTTCTGGGTGGTAGGTATGAAGAAATTTCCAGTTGTTCATATTTCTGGGTGGTAGGCATGAAGAAATTTCCAGTTGTTCATATTTCTGGGTGGTAGGTATGAAGAAATTTCCAGTTGTTGATATTTCTGGGTGGTAGGTGTGAAGAAATTTCCAGTTGTTCATATTTCTGGGTGGTAGATGTAAAGAAATTTCCAGTTGTTCATATTTCTGGGTGGTAGATGTAAAGAAATTTCCAGTTGTTGATATTTCTGGGTGGTAGGTATGAAGAAATTTCCAGTTGTTCATATTTCTGGGTGGTAGGTATGAAGAAATTTCCAGTTGTTCATATTTCTGGGTGGTAGATGTGAAGAAATTTCCAGTTGTTCATATTTCTGGGTGGTAGGTATGAAGAAATTTCCAGTTGTTCGTACCAGATTTTTTTTCTGGAAAGTAAAGCGGCGCGCGCGTAATACCGACCACATTACCCTGAAAATAATGTGCAAAATCAAGAAGGTCTGTAAATTTTATGGTCACTAACACCATATTCCCTAAAACAATTAAAAAAATTAATATGTAGTTTAGCCACACATTTTTTAATCACAAATAAAATCTTCTTCTTCTACCTTTCAGCTCCCTGTGGAGCATAGATCTTCAACAAACACTTTCCAAGTTGTTCTGTTTCTTGCCATTCTTTTAAGATCATTCCATGTCTTTCCCATCATCTTCATCTCTGCTTCTGTCTGTCTTCTCCAAGAATATTTTAGTCTTCCTCTTTGTCTTTTCCCTGGGGATTCCAAAAAAGGGCCTGTTGTGCAATACTCTCAGTTGGCTTCCACAGTGTGTGTCATATCCAGCGCCATCATCTTCACTGTATCTCTTTATCCACTGGTATTTGACTGGTACATTTCTATAATTCTATGTTAGTAAATAAAATCTAATATATCCTAAAAGATATAGTCTAAGGTTAAACAGATGGTGCCACATCAAAAATAAGGTTAAAGCTCATGTTATGATATCCTTGATGTAAAAGAAGAAAATATATGTTCATGGGATATAACTCATAACAAATAAGACACAAAACAGACTGATAAGGTATAAAGTATAATCTGTCATAAGACAATTATCTTGAAGCATAATAGTGAACTGTTTTCTGATGTATGTGCTGAATTTGATTCCCTTTTCACATAAGCCGATGCGTATGCGACTATTAGAGTTTTGATTTTCTCTTCTGGTTGTTACCTTCAAACATTTTGATATCAAGTTTTTAAAATACCATTATGCAAACTGAATCTTATCTGCTATAGTTGAACTTGTTAGACCATTATGCAGCTGTTGTCGTATTATCTTCATACATGATGCTGTTCACATTTTGTTCATAAATTATGTTGACATTTTATTCAGAAATTATGTCATTATAAATGTAGTATTATAGACTACAATTTCCAGTATTGAATGAATGACAGCAATGTAATCAGAATATTCACACATAATACAAGCTGTATTTAGTAATGTACACTAAATGTTTAACACATATCACTGTGTTTATATATGTTGACTGAATAATCAATGTATATCGCAAACTATATCTAGTAATGTTCACTAAATGTTACAAATGTATCACATAATATGTCTACGTATGTCAATTAAATATTCACCACGTATCACATTAACCCTGTATTACTTTCTCTGTTGGCCACACCGAGGAGCCTCTTCTCAAGGCCACTGTAAAGTGTAGGATCTGGGTTAGCTGTTGTGATTGTGATATTTGCAAACTGTCATGAGCAACTGCCCTTTGTTGATTCAGTCATTGCTTGCTGTATCCTCCCTTTTCAAAGATAACAACTTTGTCAAGTTTATTTAAACAATGTTTGTGAAAATATCAGGAAAGTTGTGAATATTGGTTCAATAGAAGAGTGTCATTCATAAACTGAACAGGCTTTTATAGACACTACTTTTCCATGACAAAATTGTGCCATATTGTAGTAAATAGATTTCTTTTTGTGAACAACAATAGTTATTCTTAGATAGACTAATCTGTGAACAACAATAGTTTATTCTTAGATTAATCTGTGAACAACAATAGTTTATTCTTAGATAGACTAATCTGTGAACATCAATAGTTTATTCTTAGATTAATCTGTGAACAACAATAGTTTATTCTTAGATTAATCTGTGAACAACAATAGTTTATTCTTAGATAATCTGTGAACAACAATAGTTTATTCTTAGATTAATCTGTGAACAACAATAGTTTTATTCTTAGATAGATTAATCTGTGAACAACAATAATTTATTCTTAGATAGATTAATCTGTGAACATCAATAGTTTATTCTTAGATAGATTAATCTGTGAACAACAATAGTTTATTCTTAGATAGAATAATCTGTGAACAACAATAATTTATTCTTAGATAGATTAATCTGTGAACAACAATAGTTTATTCTTAGATAGATTAATCTGTGAACATCAATAGTTTATTCTTAGATAGATTAATCTGTGAGCAACAATAGTTTATTCTTAGATAGATTAATCTGTGAACAACAATAATTTATTCTTAGATTAATCTGTGAACAACAATAGTTTATTCTTAGATAGATTAATCTGTGAACAACAATAGTTTATTCTTAGATAGATTAATCTATGAACAACAATAGTTTATTCTTAGATAGATTAATCTGTGAACATCAATAGTTTATTCTTAGATTAATCTGTGAACAACAATAGTTTATTCTTAGATAGATTAATCTGTGAACATCAATAGTTTATTCTTAGATTAATCTGTGAACAACAATAGTTTATTCTTAGATTAGTCTGTGAACAACAATAGTTTATTCTTAGATTAATCTGTGAATAACAATAGTTTATCTTAGATAGATTAATCTGTGAACAACAATAGTTTATTCTTAGATTAATCTGTGAACAACAATAGCTTATTCTTAGGTAGACTAATCTGTGAACAACAATAGTTTATTCTTAGATAGATTAATCTGTGAACATCAATAGTTTATTCTTAGATTAATCTGTGAACAACAATAGTTTATTCTTAGATTAGTCTGTGAACAACAATAGTTTATTCTTAGATTAATCTGTGAACAACAATAGCTTATTCTTAGGTAGACTAATCTGTGAACAACAATAGTTTATTCTTAGGTAGACTAATCTGTGAACAACAATAGTTTATTCTTAGGTAGACTAATCTGTGAACAACAATAGCTTATTCTTAGGTAGACTAATCTGTGAACAACACTAGCTTATGCTTAGGTAGACTAATCTGTGAACAACAATAGTTTATTCTTAAGTAAACTAATTTGTCAACAACAAAATATTATTTCTAGGCAGACCAATCCAACAAAGCTTGTCAATAAATCATTGGACTATCATCACCACCCTCCAAGATGGAAATAGCTTTAGAGGCAAAACTGGCACCCTGCAACACAATCGTCATCCAAGCATTGTGCTACTAATGCAGGACCTGGACTCTAGACTGAAGAACAATAACAAAATATAACCACTATCGAGATGAAATGTGTTGAACGAATGACAGGAAACAGCCTTAGTGATAATGTCAGAAATGAAGTACTGAGAAAAAAGCTAGAAATAATTCCCACCATAGAATTATAAAGAAGCAACAGATAAAATGGTTTGACCACATGATAAGACAGAAAGATCAAAATGGGAGGAGAAATGAAAAAAATGTAGATACAAAAAAAAAAACAGTATGGTTAAAGCTTCATGTAACAAGTGGACAACCCAAACAAGAACAGCGTTTCAGTTCAATAGGCCTTCAGCAGGAACAAACATACAACACAAATATAAATATGTATTTAAAATAAAAAATATAATTTTGAACTAGAATAAGAAATAAAAGGAAAAAGTCATCCCTGTATATTCTGATTTGTCAAAAGGAAAAAAGAATGAAGATCAAAACTCAACACAATGAGCCTTCAATAAATGTTTCCAGAACACCAGACTCAAGAGTCTACCACAAAAATGAAGGATTGATGAAATATTAGAAATATAGAAACAACAGCAGAGGCTAACAGAAGAACAAAAGACCAGAAATTATATCTCGCGATGACGCTGAAAAGCAAATGAGGAAGGAAAGAAGAATTAGACTAATCTGTGAACCTCAACATTCTATTTTTAAATAATCAAATTGTGACCAACATTATTTTATTCTTAGATAGACTCATTTGTGAACCACTTTTTATTCCTAAGTAGATTAATCTCTGAATCACAATATTCTATTTTTAAAAGTCTAATTTGTGTGTGAACCGCAATCACATTTTATTCATAGACTCATCTGTGAACCTCTCCACATTATTCTTTTACTCAACTGTAAATTGCTATATCATATTCTGAAACACACTATTTGATAAATCACATCGCTATATCATTGGTAGATGGATCTGTGACTTGTACGAGTACAAGTGTGTATGATGTGTGATAACCATGTCAGCTAAGAAAGATGTGCATGGAATGTAGCCATTTGTGGTTAAGAATTTGCATGCCTGTGAGCATTCAACATCAATTTTTAACATTTGTATATAGCTAACTCATTATTAACTTTATAGTTAATGGTTAGCAAGACTTTTGTTAATTTTTTTTTTAACCAAACCTTGTTAACTTACAAGTTAATGTTTAGTCAAATTTTTGCTAACTTTTATACATTATTTTTCATAGATTTTTGTTAAGCTTTGGTAATGTCTGTATTAATGTTTAATTAAACTTTAATTAATCTGATATATTTATAACTAGCCAAACTTCTGATAACTTTATATGTTAATTTAATTTTGAGCCAAACTTTTATTAACTTTATAGTGGTTAGCCTAAGTTTTTGTAAATTCAAATTTAAAAAATTGAGTATATAGGTAAATATTTACAACTTTCATAAGTTATATTATTTATAGGTAAATATTTACAACTTTCATAAGTTATATTATTTATAGGTAAATATTTACAACTTTCATAAGTTATATTATTTATAGGTAAATATTACAACTTTAACAAACCAGTAGAAGAGATCGATCACTTCATCTATCTTGGAAGTCACATTGATCGAGAAGGGGATACGAGCAAAGAAATTAGAATCAGACTGGCTAAAGCAGCAATGTCTTTCAGAAGCCTTGAAAAGTTGTGGAAATCAAAACTCATTAGCACAAACACAAAACTTAGGCTATTCAAATCAAATGTACTATCAACCCTTACATATGCGTGTGAAAGCTGGAAAACAACAAGAGATATAGAACAAAGTTGAACGCATTCGAAAATAAATGTCTAAGGAAAATACTTGGTATAGAATGGAACGAATTCAAACAAACGAGGAAATTAGAGAAATCGCCAATCAACCACTAATATCTTCAGTAATAAAGAAAAGACGATGGTCATACGTTGGACATGTGATGAGAAGAGATAATAATCGAATAGCAAAGCAAGCCCTCATATGGGAAACAACAGGTAAAAGAAAAAGAGGAAGACCCAGGGAGACACTGAGAAGAACATTGATGAGAGAGGCAAGAGCAGCAGGAATCGGCTCCCTCAATGAGATAGAACTGCTTGCACAGAACAGAGACAGATGGCGAGATTTGATAAAATATCTTTAAAAGAAAACTGCTAGAACAAAAATTCATATAGGAGAAGGTGTATCTTGGTCTACGCCCTATGGGCCGGTTACGGCTCGAAAGGTCAATAGATAGATAGATAGATTTACAACTTTCATAAGTTATATTATTTATAGGTAAATATTTACAACTTTCATAAGTTATATTATTTATAGGTAAATATTTACAACTTTCATAAGTTATATTATTTATAGGTAAATATTTACAACTTTCATAAGTTATATTATTTATAGGTAAATATTTACAGCTTTCATAAGTTATATTATTTATAGGTAAATATTTACAGCTTTCATAAGTTATATTATTTATAGGTAAATATTTACAACTTTCATAAGTTATATTATTTATAGGTAAATATTTACAACTTTCATAAGTTATATTATTTATAGGTAAATATTTACAACTTTCATAAGTTATATTATTTAGCCAAACATTCTTAACTTTATAATTTAAGTTATAACAATTATCCTTGTTTTGTGCATAATATGTAATGATTATATTATACTGCTGTCAATTTCTTGATCTTCTTGATCTTCTTTGGTCATGAACTGGTAGCAACAAAGTATACCCAGCTTTCTTGATCAAATATTATTCACTGCAGAGCGCACAACTGTTGCCATACAATGCAGATCCCCATCTCCCTGTTCTCCACTGATTTGACCTTGGTATGTCCGTCTTTCTTTGATTCTTTGGTTATGGAAGGCCCCGGTATCACTGCAAACGAATTAAAATCCATAATTGCTCAACCATCCGTGATAGTGGAATCATCCAAATTACTAACTCATCTCCCAAACAAAGAAAGGTAGCTGTAGTCTCCATCATAGCAGTTTCAGCACACGCCAAAAGACATATGGCGAAACCGCACAGAAAGTGAACACAGCCAACTGTTCCAGGTCATACGATATCAGCATTCATCGTAAACAATTGGAATATCGAAACATGATCAAAACAGATGACACACACAGCTCACGGTGTGCACAGAGCACTTAACTCAGTAGCTCCTGCAACATCATCTATGATCAACACAACATGGCAGTTCTTGTTTGTGATGTTACTTTGAATCAGTTGTTTTCATTAAATGGAGATAATATTCTTTTGAACCAACTGTTTTCATTAAATGGAGATAATATTCTTTTGAACCAACTGTTTTCATTAAATGGAGATAATATTCTTTTGAACCAACTGTTTTCATTAAATGGAGATAATATTCTTTTGAACCAACTGTTTTCATTAAATGGAGATAATATTCTTTTGAACCAACTGTTTTCATTAAATGGAGATAATATTCTTTTGAACCAACTGTTTTCATTAAATGGAGATAATATTCTTTTGAACCAACTGTTTTCATTAAATGGAGATAATATTCTTTTGAACCAACTGTTTTCATTAAATGGAGATAATATTCTTTTGAACCAACTGTTTTCATTAAATGGAGATAATATTCATTTGAACCAACTGTTTTCATTAAATGGAGATAATATTCTTTTGAACCAACTGTTTTCATTAAATGGAGATAATATTCATTTGAACCAACTGTTTTCATTAAATGGAGATAATATTCTTTTGAACCAACTGTTTTCATTAAATGGAGATAATATTCTTTTGAACCAACTGTTTTCATTAAATGGAGATAATATTCTTTTGAACCAACTGTTTTCATTAAATGGAGATAACCTCTGAATACTGGTCAATATGGCGGATAGTCGATAGGAACCATTGAGGCTCAGAATGAAAAGTGTTCCTGGTTGCAGTTTCCTCATATTTCAAGTCTCGCTTGCTGCCGGAGCTACTGAGTTCAGTGCTCTGTGCACACCATGAGCTGCTTTTATCCGGATCATGTTTTGATATTCTGATTGCTGACAATGAATGATGGTATTGTATGACAAAGGACAGTTCAATTGCGATCAGCTGCTTGGTCTTGTGTCTTTTGGTAGGTGCTGTAACTGTTATAATGGGGACTGCAGCTGCATTTCTTTGTTTGGATCCTTCAATGAGATGAGTTTTAATTCGGATGAGTCCACTGGCACGGGCAGTTGAGCAATTATGGATTTTAATTTGTTTGCAGTGATACCGGTTCCTTCGATTAACCATAACCATAGATAATCTCTATCTCATCTCAGTCTTCTTTATAAATATATGGACATAAGTCCACCAGTAGATATCACCACTTGAGCTAAGTCCACCAGTAGATATCACCACTTGAGCTAAGTCCACCAGTAGATATCACCACTTGAGCTAAGTCCACCAGTAGATATCACCACTTGAGCTATCCTTTCAAGTCTCCTTCACATTAAATAATTTTCATTCAGTTCTCAATCAATCATTTCTATGTCATTTCTCTTTTGGTCTTCCTTATGTCTTTTTGCCATCTTAAGTCCAGGAGCCTTGGTGGTTGAGTGGTTAGTGCTTACCTCCAGATCAGAAAAGTCTGGGTTTGATTCCCTGAAATGTGACAAGTTTTTTGGGTTCACCCAGTCTTTAAAAATTGGTACCAGAGATTATTCTGGGTAGGCATGATACAGACTGTATCACCTAAAAATGTCCAGTGATCACACAAAAATATGGTCATTAACACCAGATTTCCCTACATCCATACAAAGGTATGAAAGAAAACCGTTACTTTTTTTAACTTATCTGGAGTCCAGTGATGAGCTACTCTCAGTACAGCTCCCTAGATCTATCTGAGAACATGGTCTATACTTTGACTTATCTAGAGTCCAATGATGAGCTACTCTCAGTACAGCTCCCTAGATCTCTCTGAGAACATGGTCTATACTTTGACTTATCCATACATGTTCAGACTTATTCTCATACATTAAATTCAATGCTAAATTATGATAAAACAATCAATGTGTTACAACATCATTTCAATAAGTTTCCATTAAACATGGAAAGTACTGGAATCTTCTTCATCAACAGTCAACTACTCCTAGACATTTACACGTCTAGACCCCCATGTGTCATTCTCAGGATAAGAGGGTTTGAGGTCTTCACCAGTTCTCAGGTTTATTGAGTAGGGTTACTTCTATGGCCATATTTTTATTCCTAGTGTGTGGAGAGAGATAAAGCCCTTTCAGAAATGCATTGGAGTCTGCTTTGGATACTCTGCAGTCACATATGACAGTGTCACTAAGGCATAATCTGTGGTGTTGTGTTTCACAGATGCAGTAACTTGACTGAAAACTTTAGTCTGTTTGCTTGTTTGTACCGCCACATTCTGATTTGTATTTTTTAAATGGCTCTTTCCATCCTGTTGTTCTGGTTTGTTTTAAGAGTGCCTTTACTTCCCGGAAGCTCTGGTTTACAAAAGTGCTGGAATGATAAGTGAGAGTCGCCAAACAAAAGCAAACACAATCAACAAATCACAAGGAACAAATAACACACAGACACTTTGTCACAACTGAGCACCTATAGGTGTGCCTGGAGTTCAGTGATGTTATAGTTATATGAACTCTTCAGAAACAGAAGCACTGATTGTAACATGCACATTTATCACAATAAATTGACAAAGCAAGTGATTCTCAAACTGTGGGAGAGGCGACTCGTTAATAATTTTGTATCCATTGTTCACAGTGCAATATACCCGTTTATATATTCAATTACTTTAATAAGCGGAATGTGCTAGAATTGTATTAACAAATATTTTGTATAACATTCCTTGCACTTCTAAGATAATGTTACACAGCACATTAACCACACATTTTTATTCTTTCTCTCACTCTAGCCTAGATTAATGACCATTATAGATTAATGAGTGACAATGATTAATGAATAGTACACCTGTAGAAAGCACAATTGTTCTACATTAGTGTTTGTGTGTTGGAGCTAGTGTTTGTATGTTGGAGCTAGTGTTTGTATGTTGGAGCTAGTCTTTGCATGTTGGAGCTAGTGTTGTATGTTGGAGCTAGTGTTTATATGTTGGAGCTAGTGTTTATATGTTGGAGCTAGTGTTTGTATGTTGGAGCTAGTGTTTGTATGTTGGAGCTAGTGTTTATATGTTGGAGCTAATGTTTGTATGTTGGAGCTAGTGTTTGTATGTTGGAGCTAGTGTTTGTATGTTGAAGCTAGTATTTATATGTTGGAGCTAGTGTTTGTATGTTGCAGCTAGTGTTTGTATGTTGAAGCTAGTGTTTATATGTTGGAGCTAGTGTTTGTATGTTGGAGCTAGTGTTTATATGTTGGAGCTAGTGTTTATATGTTGGAGCTAGTGTTTGTATGTTGAAGATAGTGTTTGTATGTTGGAGCTAGTGTTTATATGTTGGAGCTAGTGTTTATATGTTGGAGCTAGTGTTTGTATGTTGGAGCTAGTGTTTGTATGTTGGAGCTAGTGTTTGTATGTTTGAGCTAGTGTTTGTATGTTGAAGCTAGTGTTTATATGTTGGAGCTAGTGTTTGTATGTTGAAGCTAGTGTTTATATGTTGAAGCTAGTGTTTATATGTTGGAGCTAGTGTTTGTATGTTGGAGCTAGTGTTTATATGTTGGAGCTAGCGTTTATATGTTGGAGCTAGTGTTTGTATGTTGAAGATAGTGTTTATATGTTGGAGCTAGTGTTTATATGTTGGAGCTAGTGTTTGTATGTTGGAGGTAGTGTTTATATGTTGGAGGTAGTGTTTGTATGTTGGAGCTAGTGTTTGTATGTTGGAGCTAGTGTTTATATGTTGGAGCTAGTGTTTATATGTTGAAGCTAGTGTTTATATGTTGGAGCTAGTGTTTGTATGTTGGAGCTAGTGTTTGTGTGTTGGAGCTAGTGTTTGTATGTTGGAGCTAGTGTTTATATGTTGGAGCTAGTGTTTGTATGTTGGAGCTAGTGTTTATATGTTGAAGCTAGTGTTTATATGTTGAAGCTAGTGTTTATATGTTAAAGCTAGTGTTTATATGTTGAAGCTAGTGTTTATGTGGAAGCAAATAACATAAAGAACCCCATTACATCTTGAGTTCCACATACTTAAAATATGGCATCTATGCCCACATTCTATAAATCATTTACACTTTAAATTTTGGTAATAAGTCAGCCCTAATCCTAACTATCAAGCATGTGCAGAGAAAGTCTATTTCCTTGCAGAATATATTCTGTATCAACAAAACTGAAGAGACAAGAAGAGACAGAGTGGAGATAACCCTTTTACAAGGGAGCTTATTCTAAGTATTTGATAAATGATGGAGAGTAACCCACAGTTTGGTCTTCTAGGAAATGCCATAATGGATTGAGAAATGAGAGAAGAAAGCAGAAAAGAGATATATAGATTCAGAGAAAGAAAAGGGATACAGAGAAAGAGTTATGAGCGGATCAGCAGAATTAGAAAGAAACAAGGAGATAAGAGAAATAGATTTGTGAGATTGAGTGAAGAGGATATAGACAGAGAGAGGAGGAGTGATCCATGTTTTAAAATTGTATTTGAAGTAATCTTTAATGAAAAAAAACAAAAAAAAAACACAGGAATGAAAGAAGTGGGTGGGAACCCATGAAATATATACTCACTCCCCACCTCCTAATTATCCAAACCTGTAGCGCATGTGTAAAGAAGAAATATTATAACAAATGTTGTTTAAAATCTCAGGACAGCGATTGCTCTCTACAACCCTTTGTGTGTATGCAAACAATAGTCAGATGTGTATTTATTGTGTGATTACATATATAGCATTAACGCTGTATCGGTTCTGTTCACAGGTTAACATTTGTTGTGTTTCATTAACGTAGCTACACAATATTTGTAGATGTTTATTGAGTAAGACTTTTTCTCTCATGGCTCGGCTACAAGTTGTTCAAGATTTGTAGATACCATTAAAGATAGCAGACTTCTGGCTGTGCTTGTTCAATCTCTTCTTTTGGAATATTTGTTCTGTTAATGATATCAGTGATGATTTGTGGTGGTGATGGTGTGTGTGATAGAGATGACTGCAATAATTATGATAAAGATGATGGTGATGGTGTGTGTGATAGAGATGACTGCAATAATTATGATAAAGATGATGGTGGTGTGTGTGTGATAGAGATGACTGCAATAATTATGATAAAGATGATGGTGGTGTGTGTGTGATAGAGATGACTGCAATAATTATGATAAAGATGATGGTGGTGTGTGTGTGATAGAGATGACTGCAATAATTATGATAAAGATGATGATAGTGTGTGTGTGATAGAGATGACTGCGATAATTATGATAAAGATGATGATAGTGTGTGTGTAATAGAGATGACTGCAATAATTATGATAAAGATGATGATGGTGTGTGTGTAATAGAGATGACTGCAATAATTATGATAAAGATGATGGTGGTGTGTGTGTAATAGAGATGACTGCAATAATTATGATAAAGATGATGGTGGTGTGTGTGTGATAGAGATGACTGCAATAATTATGATAAAGATGATGATGGTGTGTGTGTAATAGAGATGACTGAAATAATTATGATAAAGATGATGGTGGTGTGTGTGATAGAGATGACTGCAATAATTATGATAAAGATGATGATGGTGTGTGTGTGATAGAGATGACTGCAATAATTATGATAAAGATGATGGTGGTGTGTGTGATAGAGATGACTGCAATAATTATGATAAAGATGATGATGGTGTGTGTGTAATAGAGATGACTGAAATAATTATGATAAAGATGATGGTGGTGTGTGTGATAGAGATGACTGCAATAATTATGATAAAGATGATGATGGTGCGTGTGATAG
Source organism: Megaustenia siamemsis (assembly GCA_032433765.1). NCBI lineage: Eukaryota > Metazoa > Mollusca > Gastropoda > Stylommatophora > Ariophantidae > Megaustenia > Megaustenia siamemsis. The sequence goes on along the minus strand of JAVIAB010000088.1, from coordinate 71,841,697 downwards.
AGATGACTGCAATAATTATGATAAAGATGATGATGGTGTGTGTGTGATAGAGATGACTGCAATAATTATGATAAAGATGATGATGGTGTGTGTGTGATAGAGATGACTGCAATAATTATGATAAAGATGATGTGTGTGTGTGTGATAGAGATGACTGCAATAATTATGATAAAGATAATGATGTGTGTGTGATAGAGATGACTGCAATAATTATGATAAAGATGATGTGTGTGTGTGTGAGATAGAGATGACTGCAATAATTATGATAAAGATAATGATGATGTGTGTGTGATAGAGATGACTGCAATAATTATGATAAAGATGATGATAGTGTGTGTGATAGAGATGACTGCAATAATTATGATAAAGATGATGTGTGTGTGATAAAGATGACTGCAATAATTATGATAAAGATGATGATAGTGTGATAGAGATGACTGCAATAATTATGATAAAGATAATGATGGTGTGTGTGTGATAGAGATGACTGTAATAATTATGATAAAGATAATGATGGTGTGTGTGATAGAGATGACTGCAATAATTATGATAAAGATGATGATGGTGTGTGTGTGTGTGATAGAGATGACTGCAATAATTATGATAAAGATGATGATGGTGTGTGTGTGTGTGATAGAGATGACTGCAATAATTATGATAAAGATGATGATAGTGTGTGTGATAGAGATGACTGCAATAATTATGATAAAGATGATGATGGTGTGTGTGTGATAGAGATGACTGCAATAATTATGATAAAGATGATGGTGGTGTGTGTGTGTAATAGAGATGACTGCAATAATTATGATAGAGATGGCTGCAATAATTATGATAAATATGATGATGGTGTGTGTGTGATAGAGATGACTGCAATAATTATGATAAAGATGGTGGTGGTGTGTGTGTGATAGAGATGACTGCAATAATTATGATAAAGTTGATGATGGTGTGTGTGTGTGATAGAGATGACTGCAATAATTATGATAAAGATGATGATGGTGTGTGTGATAGAGATGACTGCAATAATTATGATAAAGATGATGATGGTGTGTGTGTGATAGAGATGACTGCAATAATTATGATAAAGATGATGGTGGTGTGTGTGTGTGATAGAGATGACTGCAATAATTATGATAGAGATGACTGCAATAATTATGATAAATATGATGATGGTGTGTGTGTGATAGAGATGACTGCAATAATTATGATAAAGATGATGGTGGTGTGTGTGTGATAGAGATGACTGCAATAATTATGATAAAGATGATGATGGTGTGTGATAGAGATGACTGCAATAATTATGATAAAGGTAATGATGGCACTCAAGATAAAAATGACGATGATGATCAATCACACTAAAGATGAACATGTTGATAGCGACAATGATACAAATGATGATGATGATCAATCACACTAAAGATGAACATGATGATAGCAACAATGAGGATACAAATGATGATGATGGTGACAATGAAGACAGAAATGAAGATGACCACTACAGTGATACAAATGAAATGGCAATAAAGATAAAAATGATGATGTTGATGACAGTAAAGACAAAAATCTCAGTGGTGGCAACAATAGAGAACAATGAAGATGGCAAACAATAATAATAACAATGAAATACAATAAAAATAATAATGATGAAGATGGTGACAATAAAGATAAAACAAATAAGATGATAGAAATGAAAATGTGATATATCATCAAGATATGATAGGCCTCCATATCTTGGTGATTAAGAAGTGTAGTGGCCAGACAAAGAGAAAGAGAAGATATGGCTAGCGAGGAGGATGTAGTCTTGAAGTTATAACAGTCTAGAATATGTAGGGATGGCAAGGGAAGCTAGGCATGTGCACAACCAGCAAACTACCGGAGCTATCAGTTTGTATAAAAGTTTGTGGCTGAGCAGAGTGAACATGTGCTGTTATGTCACCTCCAACAAGATGAACTGTAGATTTATGTTGAAGGCAAGAATCAAACCCCATCACTTCATAGATCTAGCCAACAGCTCACTCCCCAATTACAGATTAAATATCCAGTATCCAGCCTTCCCAATATGTTTCCCAATAGAAACTGGGGTTAAACAAGGATGTATTTTATCGCCCTTGTTATTTGGAATTGTTATGGACTTCATAATGAAGAAATGCTGCACTGGTAATAAAGGCATCGAATGGATACAAGGAGACCATTTGGAGGACCTTGACTTTGCTGATGACATAGTTCTTATCAGCAGTCAGATAAAAACGATGCAGGAAAACACAAATGAACTATCATCAATAGCCAGCAAAATTGGGCTTGAGGTCAATCATGAAAGACTAAAGTCATGAAAAGCTTAATTCCAACAGGTGACAAAATATACATGGAAAACAAACCAGTAGAAGAGATAGATCACTTTATCTATCTTGGAAGTCACATTGATCGAGAAGGGGATACGAGCAAAGAAATTAGAATCAGAATGGCTAAAGCAGCAATGTCTTTCAGAAGCCTTATGGTTGTGGAAATCAAAACTCATCAGCACAAACACAAAACTTAGGGTATTCAAATCAAATGTACTATCAACCCTTACGTATGCGTGTGAAAGCTGGAAAACAACAAGAGTTAGAGAAACAAAGTTGAACGCATTCGAAAATAAATGTCTAAGGAAAATACTTGGTATAGCATGGAACGAATTCAAAACAAACGAGGAAATTAGAGAAGTCGCCAATCAACCACTAATATCTTCAGTAATAAAGAAAAGACGATGGTCATACGTTGGACATGTGATGAGAAGAGATAATAATCGAATAGCAAAGCAAGCCCTCATATGGGAAACAACAGGTAAAAGAAAAAGAGGCCCACCCAGGGAGACACTGAGAAGAACATTGATGAGAGAGGCAAGAGCAGCAGGAATCGGCTCCATCAATGAGATAGAACTGCTTGCACAGAACAGAGACAGATGGTGAGATTTGATAAAATATCTTTAAAAGAAAACTGCTAGAACAAAAAATTCATATAGGAGAAGGTGTATCTTGGTCTACGCCCTATGGGCCGGTTACGGCTCGAAAGATCAATAGATAGATAGATCCAGCCTTCACTGTCTCAAAACAAACAAACAAACAAAACTGCCATGTGTGTAGAACTTCACTTTATTGACAATCATTACATATGACAACAGAAACACTTTTGTCTTTTTTTTACAAAATCTGGCACAAATAATAAACCAACATTAAGAGTAATAACGCATTCAAACGTACCAGTGTACACATACGTATGTGCAAAATGGTTGTGTGCTTGTCTACTGACTAAAAGGGTCGGGGTTCAATTTTCAAATATAACAATTTGTTGGGGGACCAATCCACATTAGGGAGCCGCGATAGCTCAGTGGTTAGTGAACTGGACTACAAAGGACAAGGGGTAGGGTTCGATCCCAACCGACGGCTTCCAGGTTAACCCAGCCTTAAATGGGTACCGGATTTTTTTCTGGGAAAGTAAAGCAGCACGGCCGTAATACTGACCACATTACCCCAAAAATCATGTGCTGAAGTCTGTAAAAATATGGGGTCACTAAAACCATATTTCCCTATACGCCACTTGGCGTGACGGGGGTTTTTACTTTACTTTTTTTTACCAATCCACATTGAGGAATTAATTTAAATTCTGGAGACATGTACCTGGTATCAATGAAAGTAGGCAGGCCTGGATGGATACTGACCACCTATGGCGTGTCAAGTATAATTTATGTTTGTTTTGGAGTTTCCCAGAATAATCAATATTTTTGTATGTCTTCCACATGACAAGTACCATTTTGTTTCTGCACATCATAAAAGAATAATGAAGTCTGCAACACAACATCTTGCCACTAGACTACTGACAATTAATTCCTCTATCTGGTCTGATATCTCTTCTTGTTGGCGTTCACCTGTCAGGTGGGCATGGATTCCTTGTGTCGCTACTTAACGGCATAGCCACTATATCTATGCCTTTCAGTCCGACAAATCCGTCTTGAGCGTGGATTGGTAGATTTGCTTAACAATTTTATGCTGGACAGCACCCATTTTTGGTCTGCTCTTTAAACTATAGAGAGTTCTTTAACATGTCGAGTGCAAACAGGACCTCCTCTTTTCTACCGGTTTTTGAGAGGGCTAGACATCAGATCTCACTACCCAGAGACCAGGACAAGGTATAACCACAAGTTAGATTTTTGAAAAAATTTTCACTCCTTATGGTGGGAAACGAACCTGGGACCTTCCTGTCCAGAAGTTGATGTTTTACCACTAGAGCAGCCAGTGGCCGTGATCTTAATGCTTTAGTACCTAGGTGTGAGTGAACAGATAGCCGGTTACCTTTGTTTCACTTTGAGCCAGTACAACATGGCAGAAAAGCTACTATGAAGAATGGCTGGACTGTGTTCATACTCTAAATGCCCCCAGGAAGACTCACTGATTCAAGTAATGATTATGAATCATGAATATGACTAAACTGACAGAATAACAAGTCAAAAGGGGAGAAGCCAGACAAAGGTGCTATACATGGAGCCAGCCAACATAGAGCTGATGGTGTCAGTCGCAACACACTAAGGGATGTACTGAGTAAGAGAGATCTGAGCACGCGTGCATTTTATCTGATGTACACTAGGATGACCTGATCACTCTTGTGTAATTTATTATTTATTTATTTAATTTTTTAAGAATGGGAGCAAGAATCAAACTGGCAGTTATTGCAAGCATTTGACTAATGTCAAGATGCTGTGTTCAGGTTTCATACAAGGCTGTCCAATATTTTGTTTACCCTGAGTGCAACTGTCTGTTGGTTTATTGCTTGTGCCAGTCAGCCTCAGTTATATTTATCTCCTGTTATCTTCTATCAGTCTGTTCAGTCATTTCATCTATTCAACAAAAACTGATGAACACTTTGTGCTCCCACAGCTGCAGGTCATGGAAGCATGTTTTCTGTGGTCATGTGTGTCTGAGATTTTCTTACGGAGTGGTTCTATCAAAAAACAGCATTAAATATATCAAAAATATATATTGAAACAGATAATAAACTTTCACAATTATCAACTCTGTCATTTTGTGATGTAGAAATGCAACCATTTCAGAGGATCAATTATTAATTGTAAAAAATATGCAAAGAAAAAAGTTGTGTCAATTTGTTAATAGATGGATATCAACAAGGCCTAACATCACAAGAAACATTGTTGGGTGGTTCCAGAGCTTGCGATCTGATGACATTTTCTAATGTTCTACCTATGTAATGAGAAAGACTGACGTGGTTGTATGAGTGAAGGCCTACACAGGCCATCAATGTATAGCAAGAAATGTATGTAGTTCTGACCGCTAAGAAACAGCTGAAACACAGCTGTTGGGCCTGGGGAGAATCTAGGTATCTCTAGATGTGTATGGCTAAGATAACCATGAACAAATTCCAGCTGACACATCAGCTTTAGCTAGGCAGAGAGTGTACCTGGAAGACATCAGTACTGGTAGCATTTTTGTGCAGTAATGCTAGAAAATACATGGCCCTGGCAATTCTTGACAGATCTTCAAACTGTAACCTTCACAGTCAGCAGACACTGTCCATTTCTCTGTTTGTACTCAACAATTTTGACACAGAAAAAAAAAAACCAGAGCTATTTTATAATAACAAAAAACATATGGGACAATTCCAGCTGTATAAATACAGCAAGAACAGAAATACAAACACCTGAATTATTGGTGTCAATGTGTATGTACATTTTGTGACCCTTCTTTGGAATATGTACTCAATTGCATAACAAGAAAACACATAGGTTCTGGGTCAATGTAAATTTACATAACAGCAAGTAATATGAATTAAGGATTAAACTGCTGGCCTCCCAAACATGTTTGTTCTTATTGTATACAAGAAGCCTGGTACATGAGGCAAGTAGCCTGATACAGAAAATTGTGCAGTGTTACATGAGGCATACAGCCTGGCATAGATAATTTTGCAGTCCTTCACATTAGGCAAACAGCCTGATACATGTGGCAAACAGCTTGGTAGGTGAGGGAAAACAGCCTGGTACAGAGAAATAGTTGCCTGATACATGAGGTAACCAGCCTGGTACAGAGAAATAGTTGCCTGATACATGAGGTAACCAGCCAGTACAGAGAACTAGTCGCCTGGTACATGAGGTAACCAGCCAGTACAGAGAACTAGTCGCCTGGTACATGAGGTAACCAGCCAATACAGAGAACTAGTCGCCTGGTACATGAGGTAACCAGCCAGTACAGAGAACTAGTCGCCTGGTACATGAGGTAACCAGCCAGTACAGAGAACTAGTCGCCGGATACATGAGGTAACCAGCCAGTACAGAGAACTAGTCGCCTGGTACATGAGGTAACCAGCCAGTACAGAGAATTAGCCGTGGGATACATGAGGCAAGCAGCCTGGTACAGAGAGAGCTATAGTGAGTTCACAAATGTTTGCTGTTGCTTAAAAAAATGATATCCTGACATTGGTGAAGTAACAATTTGTAGAAAATACATATTTATATCATCATCAACTTTATGTAACAATCTTCTTTGTCCTTTCATGTAAATAGGAAAGAATTGGGCTTCTTTGAGATATAGAAATAGATCTTAATCCCCGCTTGGTTACCATTTATGAGTTGTACAGATCATATTGTGGTAGCTTTCCCCTGATTGTTCAAAATAACACATTTCAGGTTTCTTTAAAGAAAATCCAGAATGAACTCAAACATAATGAACATGAATTTCTGACTGTACTAAAAAATGTACATCACTGCCTTGTTTTCAGAATCTGTGTGTGCAGTATTTAGAAGCCTTTCATAACTCAAAATGTGTGCTTTCGCTGGAATGGTATCATGTTAAGGCTAAATATGAACAACTGTTTCAATGTGTTCTGAAACAGGAGAAAAGAACAAAACATGTCAGTATGAGAGAGCAGACATTACTGAGGTGGCTGAATGAAGATTGTAATGTTTCTACAGACAGAAAATGTGGGCCAGCACGGAAATATAAATGGGACACCTTTCACAAAGAAGTGATTAAACAAGAGATCAATAGATTATTTAATTGTAAAGAAATGTTGATGCTAAAGAAATTGAAAACTGTACTTGCACAGAACCATGACATTGACATTTCCAAAACCACTCTATGGAATATTACCTTCTTCTTCTACCTTTCAGCTCCCTGTGGAACATAGGTCTTCAACAAACACGTTCCAAGTTGTTCTGTTTCTTGCCAATCTTTTAAGATCATTCCATGTCTTCCCCATCATCTTCATCTCTGCTTCCATCTGTCTTCTCCAAGAATATTTTGGTCTTCCTCTTTGTCTTTTTCCTTGGGGATTCCAAAAAAGGGCCTGTTGTGTTATATTATCAGTTGGCTTCTGCAGTGTGTGTCCTATCCAGCGCCATCGTCTTCACTGTATTTCTTTATCCACAGGTATTTGACTGGTACATTTCCATAATTCTATGTTAGTGATTTTTTCCTGCCATCTTAGACTTGTCCAATGGAATATTACCTACTGATGAACAATTGCATATACGCCCTGGTTTGTGAAATGGAATAAACATACTGCAATAATACAATTATTATTACATTAATAATTACGAAACTGATTAGAATAACAAAGAAAACTGTTTTGATAATTCAGTACAGTCTACAGAACTTTTGCTATTAAAATATTTGGGTTGGGACAAAAATAGGAGCTTAATCAAAAAGTTTCTAGAAAAAGTAATTGCTGAGAAATTAAAGAAATTGCAACAGCAAACATTTGTGAACGCACAATAGTAACCTAATAAATGAGACAAGCTGTCTGGTGCATGAGACTTGTAGCCTGGTACGTGAGGCAAGTACAAATAGCCAGTAGCATACTACATGAGATTGTCTAGCATCCAGGCTTATTGCAGGTTCCAAGCAGCAAAATCAACAACATTAGCAATTATCTGAATTTTTTGTAAATTAAAGAAAAAAAAAAAACTTGGTTTATAGCTAAATGAAGCTCTGTTTGATTAATATGTTACATATGAAAGCAAAACACATGTGCATAACTAGCACCATATACAGTACATATATATGTTATTATACAGCAACACTTGGTGGGTACAAGATATTACTTTCTGGACATGGTTATGTAATTCCGTCAGAGAACACAAGTCCTGGCATAGATCAGACACTGATCATGTTTCTTCTTCAACTGAACGGACACAAGCAACTCTTTATATTTAAATGGTGTTGAGGAGTGCACTGAAGGGCTTCCGCTTCTCTTGGGCACATCGTTTGAACAAGTGCCCCAAAGCCCTCTCCATTGATGCCTTTCCAATACTGATATTGGCAGGCAATACATGTATTGATGAACAAGGATGGTGGGATGAATGACGATGACGATGAATGTCCTTGAGCACAGACTGAACACATCAAGATTGGCTTGAACACTTGTTTCTCAGATTATGAATCTGGACGGAAATTTGTGGGTTATGGGCAAGGGTAAAAATCTCCCAGGGAACTCAGGTTAAAAGTGTTGATACACCCAAGGTGAGGCAGCAAACAAATGAAGACCCATATTTCAACCGAAACTCTGTGAGGTTTATGAATTATAAATAAAATATGCAACTAGAAGCTTGACAACCACGTAACAACCTTAAAAGACATCTTTTTTATAAACCTATATTTTGAACATAACTTAGAAGTTCCACATTAAAACTTGACAAACTGAACACAACATACATAAACCATAACTCTGCATCGATATCTGGTTCATGAGCACATTTATCTCCATTGATACAATGAGAAGCATTACTGGGTAACAGTCAACAGACTTCACTTTAGTCGAAAGCTGGAGGGATTTTCACAGAATAAAATGGATAACCCAGAAATGAAGTGAAATATGAACAAGACTCTCAGATTAGCTAACTGCTGTTCTCTTATCTGCCCAACATGATAAAGATTACATAAATTATCTAGACCACACCCCCCCCCCCCCCCCCCCCCCCCCCCCAAAAAAAAAAAAAGAATGAAAAGTGGCAGAAGTGACCATCATGCTCCAGTAGAATTAAATGTAATATCAACGACATGGAAAGATTTACCTTTGGCTTAAACATGGAAGAATATGTCAGGTTAAATACAACACAGAGATTGAGCGAAACACCTGAACATGAGCACAAATAAGAGGAAACTTGTCTAGAGATGGGTCAGAACTCCCAGGCAGTTTTAACAAGTTCTAACCTCTGATCTCAACATCCTACCTCCCATTGACCTACGTCAACATATTTTGAAACATACTCAACAAACAATATACAAACTGGGCAGCTATAAAAAAAAGCACATAAAGAAACTGAGGTGTAAGTTATGCCCAACCAGCAATTCTCTTGAGAAAGGTTTCAAGTTATAGGTGCTTGAGGGGCAGGAGACTGGCTACTAGCTGGAGCATTCACGTTTCAAATGGCAGTGTCAGGACAACAGCCATTTCCTTGTAGCTTTAAAGTGAATCCTAAATGAAGTGTTGTCAGAACATGTCTGAGGCTCTGTCAGGTGGTTCCAGGCAATACAACAAACATACTGGTGTAGTTAAATAAAGAAGTGTTCATCTCTCCAATAAACCCACCTTTATAAACTGACAGGACACTCAAAAGGTAGAAATTTAAAAAAAAAAAAACCACAGAATAATAAAATAAGAGTATTCTCTCCACTGATACATTTGTGGCGTGGGGAAAGTCATAACAAGGTCGAATAACAAAAATAATGTGTTGAGTACTAACAACAAAAATTGAGTACTAACAAAAAAAAAATATTCAACTTGGCAATAAAGCAGTCATACAAAACAGTTGTGTGTTAAAAAAAAATAATTCAAAAGCAAAGTTAAAAAAAAAACAAACATCTTTGTTAAATAAAACCAAAGCAAAGTCGTACAAAACCATGTTTGTTTAAAAAAATATTTTTCCAAAAATAATCAGGCGTACAAAAACATGTCTGTCAGAAAAATGAAACAAGCAATAATTATAATAATATGAACACACACAGCAGAAATGCAAGCACTAAAAGCAGTCAATAGGTCCAACATCTAGTATTAGGTTCTAGAAATGCAAGCAGTGAAACCAAATATGGAGGGAGAACTTGGCAAAAGGAACAAATGACAGATGTCAAATTAATGTTGTGTTCAGAAAGGGGTTTTGGATTGTTGTACAAGCAGCAGCCAAGACAACGAACAAGCGGGTGTGCTTTCAGCTGACTTGTGAGACATCACACAGTACCAATACAATAACACATCATGATTTTGTTTGTGTAAGACTTTCTTTCTTTCTTTTTTTTTTTTTAAGATATGTAACAATTGCTCTGCCTTTACTAAACACAGCTGCTTGTTTCAAGAAAAAAAAGTTACACTTTAGTTATGATCCTGCCTGGACATTTTGAAACAATAATGAGTGTAGATACCATAAGTTTCATACATGCTCTTCAATATTTAAATTGATATTTTATTTTAGGGGTTCCAATTTGTGACACTGTAATACAATAAGTATATATAAGTAATATTTAGTAGATGATTGGACAAGAAACGTTCAAAGAATGACTACTTTCTGTACAGAATGTTCAAAGAATGACAATTTTCTGTACAAAACATTCAAAGAATGACTACTTTCTGGTATAAAATGTTCAAAGAATGACAACTTTCTGTACAAAACATTCAAAGAATGACTACTTTATGGTATGAAACATTCAATTATGTACTAAAGTTATTAAAAGCTCAGTTAACACTTTCTAGAATGTTCCACAAACCGACTATCCCTGGGATGAGTAAAGGAGAGCAGTGACAAACAACTGTGTACAACAGACTGTCCTATCAGGTTTCTTAAAGCCATCACAACTGCCAGCCACAGGCACCAATCACAACAATGTCCCAGCAAATAAAAACCTCTCTCTGTGTGTCAATCTCTTAACTAATAAGAGCAGCTCTCGACACATCAATCTTGTCACATACAACCGCTGTACTAGGCCCAGTATTGTGTTGGAGACAAATAATAATAAATAAATATTATTAAATAGGGAAACTTCCGAGGCGATAATAGGGAATAATAGAAGGAAAAGGTATGTGTTAGTACTCGGAAAAAATGACAAATAAACAACAACAGATGCCACAAGGCACAATACCATGGAGCACGGGTTCGATCCTGCTTCGGACCATATATTGTTCTTTGTTTTTTTCTGTTGTTGTTTATTCGTCATTTTTTCCGAGTGCTAACACATACCTTTTCCTTCTATTATTCCCCAGTATTGTGTTGTTTGAACTGTGAGCTAACAATGAAGTTTTCCAAAGTTTGACTGAGAGTAAAGTCCCCATGGCATTAGTATCCATATTTTTTTAGCTCATCGACACATTTGGAGGGGGGAAGGGGGACAATGTGGCCAGAATTAAGTCAGTGCCATCTTTCTTTCTTAAAAACATCAACGCTAACCTACTTCTAGCATAATGGAAAGAAGGTGCTTATCCCCAGGAATATTGTCCTAGAAGGTAAGGTGAAACACTACTAAAGACTTAGAGTAAGAGAAGGTAAGGTGAAACACTACTAAAGACTTAGAGTCAGAGAAGGTAAGGTGAAACACTACTAAAGACTTAGAGTCAGAGAAGGTAAGGTGAAACACTACTAAAGACTTACAAGCTCATACAATTGTCTACAATCCACAAATCTCACAACTTTAAACATTACCAACAAACTACAAGTTTGACTATTTCTCTACTTATGAGAGACAAGTTTGCATAATTCTCAATATACCTGGATGTACAACAACCATAAATGAGAACAAATACACACAATTTGTGTTTAGCCGACATATATGCCCATTCTGCCATTCATTTATGAGCAAGTCAACATTGAAGGCATCTGACAGCAACAGAAGTGGAAGCTACCATTGACTCATCAATTTGTGCCAGGATCAGTAAACCAGAGCCTACTTTACCACTTTGTAGTGGCTCTAGTAACAGACTAACCAGTCTAGTCTGGCCAGGTCAGCACAGGTTGAAGAGAGAAAGTAAGCAGGTACTTAAAGCTGAAGTGACAAATAAACCACAGTACAATGATGTCCACTTAAAGATGGATGACAAAGAGAACTATCTATTTATTTAGCAGTCATCAGGCAAACCCAAGAAAGAAAGAGAACATTGAATGTCTTCAGGAAAAACTACCATAAATTTCACAAAATGAAATGTGTTTTTTTTTCTTTTGTAATCGTATTTCCAACCAAAGAAAGGTCAAGAATTAAACTGGTTTTAGTCTTTGTTTTTAAGCCTAAAAAAACAGGCTGAGGGAGATCATAAACTATAAGGCTGGTCAATGCTAGATATTTACTATATGCTTGACTGAACAACAATCTGTATTGTGGTGTGTCAGAACTACTTTCATCATCATCATTATCGAGTGCCTTCTCAGCAACGAAGGTTGGCTACCATGGATCGCCATTCTACTCTGTTTCTTGCTTTGATGGTGCAGGCTGTCATAGATTGACTTGTCCATCTTTTGATGTTACTCGTCCATGTTAGTCTTGGTCTGCCTCTGCCACCTTGTATTTTTCCTTCCAATATTACTTTTAGTAGGCTGTTGTGTCTTTTAACATGCCCCAAAAATTTCATTTGTCTTGTCTTAATTGTATTTAGTAGTTCTCTTTTTATTTTCAGTTGTTTTAAAACTTCATCGTTTGTTTTCTTTTCCTTCCATCCAATTCTACCTATTTTTCTATAAATACACATTTCAAAGGCTTCAATTTTCTGTTCTGTTTTCTTGTCTAATGTCCATGTTTCTGCACCATACAGGAATATTGAGAAGATGTAACATTTTGCCATTCTTAGTTTCAGCCCTGCTGATATTTGTTTAGTTGTTAGTATATTTTTCATAGCATTAAAATTACTTTTTGCCATACCTATTCTTTTGTTTATTTCAATTTTGCATTTTCCATCATTGGTTGTAGTATGTCCCAGGTAGTTGTAGCTCTGGACTGTCTCCAGATGTATTCCCTCAACTGTGATATTTAATTGTAGGTCTTGAGAGTTTTCTTTGTTTATGATCATAGTTTTAGTCTTTTTGATATTCATTTCTAGTCCATATTTTTGCTTGTTATGTTTATTACATTAAGCAATTGTTGTAGGTCTTTAGGATTTTCTGCTAGTAGAACAGTATTATCAGCATATCTTAGGTTATTGATTATCTTTCCATTAATGTTTAGGCCTGGTATCTCTGAGATGTTTTTAAAGATTTGCTCAGTGTATAGATTGAACAAGCTTGGTGATAGGATGCATCCTTGTCTTACTCCTCTTTTTTTGTCCATGGGTGTAGAGTTCTCCTTGTTATATCTTATTATTGCTGTTTGCTCCCAGTACAAATTACATATTAGTCGTATGTCTGTGTCGTCTAGATTTATATCCTTTAGGCAGTCTATGAGTTGGTTATGGTGTATTCTACTTTCACTAGCAGCAAATGCTCCATTTCTACACAGCGTGTTATAGCAGCTTCAAAGTGTTGGTGATAAACATCACTGTAAAAATAAATGAAGGACAGAGACAGCATTGAAACAAATTCTTAACTAAGGGCGTGCAACAACATTAAAGACCAGTAGCAGAAATGAACAAAATACAAGAACATGTTACAGTTGAAGTGTCTGTTCCAAGGTTATGGTAATCCATAAAAGATACAATCCAAAACATCTGTTGATAAAGATGACAAACAATCCACAAACATCTGTTGGTAAAGATGACAAACAATCCACAAACATCTGTTGATAAAGATGACAAACAATCCACAAACATCTGTTGGTAAAGATGACAAACAATCCACAAACATCTGTTGATAAAGATGACAAACAATCCACAAACATCTGTTGATAAAGATGACACAAACATCTGTTGATAAAGATGACAAACAATCCACAAACATCTGTTGATAAAGATGACAAACAATCCACAAACATCTGTTGATAAAGATGACAAACAATCCACAAACATCTGTTGGTAAAGATGACAAACAATCCACAAACATCTGTTGGTAAAGATGACAAACAATCCACAAACATCTGTTGATAAAGATGACAAACAATCCACAAACATCTGTTGATAAAGATGACAAACAATCCACAAACATCTGTTGGTAAAGATGACAAACAATCCACAAACATCTGTTGATAAAGATGACAAACAATCCACAAACATCTGTTGGTAAAGATGACAAACAATCCACAAACTGCTCCTTCACGATGAACATACTTCACACAATCATCACAACCAAATAAATCAGTTTGTCTTGTTCCTGTGTGTGATAGAGCAGAAATTGTCTGCCCCAAATATATCAATTAATAAATCAGTTTGTCTTGTTCCTGTGTGTGATAGAACAGAAATCGTCTGTCCCACATATCTCAATAAATAAATCAGTTGGTCTTGTGTGGGTCAGAGATAAGACCAGCCCCAGGACAGACAAGACACAGGTTAAAATCCCATCACAGGTGGAGAGAATTGTTCTCTGTGAATCTGCAGTTTTACCATGGGTTTAATCTCCCCTCAGGTTTCTGAGAAGAAAGACCCAAGTCTGATGTCTAGCCCTCCTGGATAATGACAATAAATAGGAGATCCCTTGTACATTAAGGAACCCTTGGCAGTTACAAGTAAAAAAGAGTAGGCCAAAATGGCTGCTGCCCAGGCACAATTATGAAGTAATGAAAAATCTCAAAGACAGATATGCAGCTGAATGGCTGAGATACGGCAACTTGCCATGATCGGATGACACAATGCAAACCATGCCTACTTATAATGGGTGGAAGCTGAATAAGGTCAGATAATGATGGGGTAACAGGGCAGAAATTGTCTGTGCAGCACAATATAAAACCTATGGTAAGAATGAATTCTCTGAACACTTTGTATTAGCAGCTTTGATAGCATGAAGTAAATCAATATTATTAACATGTTGTTGTTGTTGTTGTTTATTTGTAGAAAGAAGCAAGCTTGCAAGTTAAAATGAACACAAAAACATTGAAGGGTCCCAACAAAACGTACACCCTTGATAATACTAAAACAGGTCAGAACACAAGGGACTATCTTCAGAAGGAAGACAAGCAGGTAAACCAACTACACAGAGATGATCGTTCTGCTAGTCAGGAACACATTTTCTCAAATCTGTGAGTTCTAAGTCAGTCTTGTTAAATATGTTGGCAGTAAACCTGATATTTGTTCATAGTTAAAAATAATCAGTAATCCAATGTCAGTTTTACAGATAAATAAGAACATACAAAATTGTGTAAATTATGAATAACATATTATCACTAATGTTATAAAAAAAAAGATGTTTATTGTTATCCGTGTGCAGCCAAAATGGTCATTGTTTTATCTTGACTTGATTTGAATAACCAATAGAATCTGTCCTTAGAGTGCAGATGTCACGAACTTCACATTGACAAATTTTGATAAAAAACCCTTCAGGGATAAAAGTACATAATACAGTAAATGTGTGTGAGATAACTACACCTTCAAACAAAACAATGCATGGGAGTGCTTCACAAAGTAGAAGCATCTGTGGCTAAGTGGTTATTTGTGCTTGAAATAGCCCAGAAGAGTCTGAGTTCAATTCCCAAATGTAATGAACTTGTAGGGATCGACAAGGCTTCGGCGTTCACTCGGTTTCTAAAAATGGGAACCAGAGATTTTTGTGTGAAGTAAGCTCAGCCAAGTTGGACATCACCCAAAAATGTGCCATTAGCCAGGAAAATTGTGGTCACTAACACCATAGTCCTTAAACCCCTAACAAGGCAGTATCCAGTAGTAATGTCATAGAGAACCAGTGCAAGCTTTGTGCAATAACTGTTGAAAGGATAGGAAAGTAGCACCAGAATGCTTCACTGACAAGCAGCACTTATCTGACAATCATTCTTCTAACCACTCAGTCAGAACCTGTTAACTCTTTCCGGACCACTAACCAATACATCGACTCCACCTATGAAGGTAGCTATAGGACTAAAAACCGAAACATTGGCTCAGACCGAGTACAGTTGAATATTTTAAAACAAAGTAACAATTCTGTGTGTGTGTGTATATATATATAACCATAGATTTTAGAAGCAGTGATCTCTGCAATATGTGCCATTTTGGCACGCAAGGTTTGTTTTTGAGATTGTGGTTCTGCCCTATGTGCCGTCTTTCGGCTCGAAAGGACAATAGATAGAGAGATAGATATATATATATAAATATAAACATATATTCACCAATACTTGTATTCGGTATCAAAAAGCAGTTTTATGATTGCTTGGATGACCCCATGATGTTTACTATGTTATTAACTAGGTAGATTGGTTGAATTTTCAATGTAAATGTATGTTTATTTCTGACAAATAGTGGCCACACACACTACTACTATTTCTTGTGCATAATTTCATTATTTGTGGACATAAATGCGTCAAATAAAGTGTATTTTGAAGAACTTTGGATATATTAGTTTGTGTAAAAGAAGAATGGATAGCAACACACTTCTAGTCATGGGAAAATAGACGTACATGAAATATAATATTTCTGAATTGAAAATTATCTGTCGTTGAAGGTTCTATACTATTTATAATAAATAAACTATTTTTTTATTCAGATATCATCAAAGATTGCTATTTTCATTTTCTTCAACCATTTTCCTTTTCAGTGATATAAAACATGTACCACATTTAATTATATTAATGCATGAAATTGTCAAATGAATAAAGATGTAATGGAATTTTTCTAAAACTGAAAATTAACCAGGTCCATTCTAAATTTAAGGAAAACATAAAAACAACAAGTAGAGTCCAGAAAGAGTTAAGGAAGCTGCCAGATGATAGCACCTTAGCACTATCATCTCCAACCCAAAGCAGTTGTTTATTAGCAAACTCTAGGGATTTGTAACAAGTAACTAGGGATTTGTAACAAGTAACTAGGGATTTGTAACAAGTAACTGCATGTGTTATCAACAACACACCAGTGAATCAAACAACTTGGGCTATTATTAATCACATCTAACATTTGAAAAAAAGATATAAAAATAGAAAAGATGAAAAATCCTTTGTGATATATAGGATACAACAATATCTGGCATGACACTCAAAATGTTATATATTGACAAATACCTAAATTATCAACTAAAAAAAAAAAAAAAACTTTTATGAAATCATTCTCGTATGTTCTGTACATGGTTCTCTACCATTATTGCATATCTTACAATGGAATTTTGTCAACACATATGTGTGTCACTCTAATATTGTCACAAACATGCACATAATGTATAGTAGTAGTAGCACCTACCATACATCATTCAATCATAACAATGTGGCTAACATATTATGATAATTCAACACACAATCATCTTTAACTGTATTCAACATCACATAATATAACATCCATATTTGAATAAATCATTTATTTTGCACAGTATAAAATCCATGTATAAAATATGTACATATCTTCTTCATTAGGTGTCATGTATCAAATGCATTTTGCTACACAATTTTGGCAGATTGGCCGTAAGAGGTAAGCAGTTTGAACACTGAGAGATTCCATTTGTTCTGTAACTTTATGGCTAGATACAATAATTATGGCTATAGTGTCTCTGGCTCAGTACATGTGATATTATGTACAAGTAATGCTGTAAGCTTTGTAAGACTTAATGAATGAAGGGATGGGTAGAGACACAAGTTGGGCTGTGTAAGACTTAATGGATGAAGGGACAGATAGAGACACAAGTTGGGTTGTGTAAGACTTAATGGATGAAGGGACAGATAGAGACACAAGTTGGGCTGTGTAAGACTTAATGGATGAAGGGATGGGTAGAGACACAAGTTGGGCTGTGTAAGACTTAATGGATGAAGGGACAGATAGAGACACAAGTTGGGTTGTGTAAGACTTAATGAATGAAGGGACAGATAGAGACACAAGTTGGGCTGTGTAAGACTTAATGAATGAAGGGACAGATAGAGACACAAGTTGGGTTGTGTAAGACTTAATGAATGAAGGGACAGATAGAGACACAAGTTGGGTTGTGTAAGACTTATTGGATAAAGGGACAGATAGAGACACAAGTTGGGTTGTGTAAGACTTAATGGATGAAGGGACAGATAGAGACACAAGTTGGGTTGTGTAAGACTTAATGAATGAAGGGACAGATAGAGACACAAGTTGGGTTGTGTAAGACTTAATGGATGAAGGGACAGATAGAGACACAAGTTGGGCTGTGTAAGACTTAATGGATGAAGGGATGGGTAGAGACACAAGTTGGGTTGTGTAAGACTTAATGGATGAAGGGATGGGTAGAGACACAAGTTGGGCTGTGTAAGACTTAATGAATGAAGGGACAGATAGAGACACAAGTTGGGCTGTGTAAGACTTAATGAATGAAGGGACAGATAGAGACACAAGTTGGGTTGTGTAAGACTTAATGGATGAAGGGACAGATAGAGACACAAGTTGGGCTGTGTAAGACTTAATGAATGAAGGGACAGATAGAGACACAAGTTGGACTGAATGGGCATAGACTTGGACAATGAGTGGACAGACATAGACTTGGACAATGAATGGGCATAGACTTGGACAATGAATGGGCATAGACTTGGACAATGAATGGGCAGAGACTTGGACAATGAGTGGACAGACAAAGACTTGGACAATGAATGGACAGACATAGACTTGGACAATGAATGGACAGACATAGACTTGGACAATGAATGGGCAGAGACTTGGACAATGAATGGGCAGACATAGACTTGGACAATGAATGGGCAGACATAGACTTGGACAATGAATGGGCAGACATAGACTTGGACAATGAGTGGACAGACAAAGACTTGGACAATGAATGGACAGACATAGACTTGGACAATGAATGGACAGACATAGACTTGGACAATGAATGGGCAGAGACTTGGACAATGAATGGGCAGACATAGACTTGGACAATGAATGGGCAGACATAGACTTGGACAATGAATGGGCAGACATAGACTTGGACAATGAATGGGCAGAGACTTGGACAATGAATGGGCAGAGACTTGGACAATGAATGGGCATAGACTTGGACAATGAGTGGACAGACAGACTTGGACAATGAATGGGCATAGACTTGGACAATGAGTGGACAGACATAGACTTGGACAATGAATGGGCATAGACTTGGACAATGAGTGGACAGACATAGACTTGGACAATGAATGGGCATAGACTTGGACAATGAGTGGACAGACAAAGACTTGGACAATGAAATAGACAGAGACATAGACTGCAGCTACAATAATGTGGCTGCTGAAAGTGGACATATGTGATGGACAATATGATGAAATATCACAAAAAGACACACAAATATAATCTTATAATAGGAAGTCTAGAAAGTCAACAACAGCAAAATCTAGGGCAAATTAATTCATGAAAAAGCATACAGGGAGCAAGCAATACACAAATTATGCAAGAAAAGTTGTGTGGATATAATAGAGCTCATAAGTGACTGAAGAAAGGGATGAATCATGCAGATGGAAGATGAAGCAGTGTGAGTGGATAAGGTACAACTGTGACTACAGATAACTGCTGTGATGGAGGAAAAGCAAATGCTAGGAAGCAGTCCCAAAGTAATGTGTATTGCAGACAGATACTGTGGACCACAAGGTGCTAAATGCAATGCACTTTGCTAACAAGCAAAAGAAGAAGAAAAATAGAAATATCATTCTTTATCTTTCTCAAAACAACAAATGTAGGCCTCGTGATCAATGAAGTGTTTAAAATGATAAATGGGATAGATATTACCAGCAACGAACATATTCTTTGTTATGTAGAAAATAAGGATTCTCTACAACTAATGAGTTGCAACAGAAATCAGATTACATAGACCTTGCTGCAATTTGGAAATTATACCCAAAAGTGAGGAAAAGTAGACTGATGTAAACATATTTAAAAAAAAAAAAACAATATATTAAGCAAAATTAGCTCAAAAGCAATAGGTCTTTTCTGCAAGAGGAAGCAAAAATGTTTTAAACCAGCAACTGCTATTTTCTCATTGGCCCAAAGCATACAACATCAGATATGGCAACATGCTACCAACATATTCTTGTTGTGAGAAGTGACAAAGAATATTTAGTTTAGCAAACAGCAGGCAGTTTTACCAAATAAAGCATGACAATGTTAACAACATATGTCGGGGTAAACGAAACCCTCATTGTGCGACCTTCAGTCACAAACATGAAACCTGAATGGTACTTTGGTTGGATTCACATTCAAGATTATGTTCTAGCTTTATGACTTTTAGTTTCAGAAATCATTTCACTAATAATGCAGGTGGGGTATACAAACTATGAGTTTCAAAGAAGAAATGACTCAAATGTCTTGTAATAAAATTCTGGGGAAAGATTATTCATGAATACACTAACAAGTTTTTTCAAATTAAATTTCAACCTCTGATAGCAAATCTGTTTTAATTAAATTAAAATGTAATTCTATAATGTAAACAAACTAGAAATGTGTTACCATATGGGATATACCAGATGGGGTATCTCATGCAGGACAGAGACCAACAGGGACAAGCGATATGATGATGTAAAATGTTTGGTCCTCTTATGTTGTTTTTCATTTCCGTAGTTGTCAGATATGTATCAGTACTAATGCAAACACAAAAATCAAAGCAGTCACCAATAAAGCAGTGGTGACATCTGAGTACCTATTGTCAACAATAACTCATCTGAGCATATCCTAATCTTACCCTCACCAAAAAAATTACCAAAAAAAAAAAAAAAAACCACAGAACAAACACCAAGCATATGCTAAAGTTCTCTAATAATGACATAAATATTCTTAACATCCTTGCATACATTACTGCTCTCAAAGTTGGTAGAAAAAGAAAGAGTTACTGTTTGCGGTTGTCCATTTAAAATTAAAGAGTTGCGCTTGTGGTTGTTATTCACTTAAAATTTAAAAAGTTGCACTTGTGGTTGTTCACTTAAAATTAAAGAGTTGCACTTATGATTCACTTAAAATTAAAGAGTTGTGTTTGTGGTTGTTGTTCACTTAAAATTAGAGTGACTTCATCTTGACATAAACCTGAACAGTGTCCGTTTAGCAATGAACGAGACGCCACTCACAATAAAACAATAGAATTAACTAGAGAACAACAATATTAAAGCTGGAATTATAATTGCCTCTCTGAAACAAATCAGCAAAAATTCTTTCACAGAAATGGATACTTTTGAACAATGTGTAGACTAAGAGTGGTTATAAGCTCCTGCAATGTGTCTCCCAATCACCTGTCATCACAAACTTGAGATTTCACAGCAATGATTCAGCAATTTTAGAGGGGTTTTTCATCTAAGAGAGGCACGATCTGACAGGTGGATGTATGGCTTCTGCTGCGAGAGACTGTGTGCTTGAATGTGTAACGTGTGACCTCCAGGAAGCCAGGGTTGTATATACTCTGTTGTGAGATGGACGAACCCGAACTGGGCTGTGGATAAACAGAGCATTTGTCTCATGTACTTGGCAACAGATGCAATAAATAGGCATGTTTCTAGGGCACCAGGTTAGAGATATGCCACCAGAACACATAACAACAGTAAGTAAGGTGCCCTCCATCTCTTAATAAGGAAGTGGTTTCCAACCTGGAGGCAGCAGCCCCCAAGTTTCTGTAAGCTTTCTGGGAGTCACAGGGCCTCTGATTTCAATTATTTGTACAGGTAATTTCACTAATGAGCGTCGGTGGCTGATTGGTTGGTGTTCCCCTTACTGACCAGAAGGGTCCGTGTTTGATCCCCAGAAGTGGCAGATTTTTTTTTTCCAGCCTGACAAGGCTCCAGGGTTTACCCAGCCTCTAAAAACGGGTACCAGAGATTTTTCTGGGAAGTAAAGGCGGCCTCACGTTAAGACGACCACATCACCCAAAAATGTGCCATGGTCAAAGAAAAATCTGGTCACTAACACCATATTCTACATACGCCAAGCAAGGGGTGGATGGTACCTTTAATTTATTTCTTTTTCTTGATTTTCAAAGAATGCTTTCAAAATGTATTTGTTATAACACGATTAAACTGCTAGTTCTTCAGCATTTAAGTCTTGTGAAGATGCGAACCTGACTTTGTGTTTTAAGATGGAGAGGTAACAATAACCAGACATTATGAGCTGGTTGTATGGTCCAGTACTAGTATATGTGTGTGTCCTGATTTCCCCACTAGACCAACGCTGTGACTGACATCCTGTTTGTCAGGCTGGATCTTGGTTTGAGGTGGGAGTTTTACTTCTCATAGGATGGATGCTGACCATGATTGTTGGGCCCACCCTGCCTGTGGCTAAACCGAAACATGCCAATAATAACATGGCTAGATTGCAATATGCCAATAGAGCAGGGGAACTGGGTGGTGGGGAGTGTCATGAGACTTGGTATTGGGACAAAGCAGAGTATAAAGAAAAAGTCATGACATTTTTTTTTTATTCCATGGAATTGGGTTCAACTGGCAGAGACTTAGAGGAAACAAGGCACAGCAGCAGTACAGGCTTCATATGAAGTGCATTGAAAATGGAAATGAAACAAAAAAATAAAAAACTGGTTAATTTTTAGAAACACTCATAAAATCTTGCATGTTTAAGGTGGTGACATTAATTGTTGGGCAAGTCAGAGAAGTAAAGATGTAAGAGGCAACTAAGGAGATTGATCGATGGCTTGACAAGCTGTCATTGTAAAAAGTATTGTTATGAAAACAGCGCCATATATTTTAGAGCAGTGATCTCTGCAATATGTGCCATTTTGGCACGCAAGGTTTCTGTTTTTGAGATTGTGGTTCTGCCCTATGTGCCGTCTTCGGCTCAAAAGGACAATAGAAGTCAGAGAAGTAAAGATGTGACAAATATCTATATCCAATAACACTATTCTAAGGTTTATTTGAGACATGCATTGTTCATTTTCTCAGATAGTGATTTTCATGAATTATATTCATTCAAATGACATCAAAGAAGAGTTCCCATTTTACAATGCATTGAAACAACTACTACAGAAAGTGGAGATTTGATGGAAAAAAGTTTAAAAAGAAAAACCTTTCTTGAAAGTGGTAGACTATGGTAGGAAATCATCTATGGGGTTTGTATAAACAGAGAACAGCTATGCTTATTGTTAAAATGGAGTTTTGAGAGAAAACTTGCTCCTCAAGGAAAAGGTACTCACTGCATGATTCATCAACATGCTCTTTCCTGTAACATGCTTCCGTTCCTCTTCAAGAAGTACTTGATTTTTCTAATAAGAAATTGTGAATGCCATCAAATCAATAACAAATTACTAACTCATCTCTGGTGTGCTGATTATCAGTCACCTAAATCAGACACGCATGTTGGTTAATGTTTACTTCAATATGTCTTTCAATCGGGCTATGTATGAGAAGTGTTCCTTGCTGCAGTTTCCTCATATTCCAAGTCCGGCTTGTTGCAGGAGCTACTGAGTTAAGTGCTCTGTGCACACCGTGAGCTGTGTGTTTCATCCGTTCTGATCATGTTTCGATATTCCAATTGTATACGATGAATGATGATATCGTATGGCAGGGAACTGTTGGCTGTGTTCACTTTCTGTGTGGTTTCGCCTCTTGTCTTTTGGCGTGTGCTGAGACTGCTATGATGGGGACTACAGCTACCTTTCTTTGTTTGGGAGATGAGTTAGTAATTCGGATGATTCCACTGGCACGGGCGGTTGAGCAATTATGGATTTTAATTCATTTGCAGTGATACCGAGGCCTTCCATAAGCAAAGATGTCTTCATATCTTTATGAGTGTACTTTCAATACTTCTTCAAAACAAAGGCAGGCTGGATACAGAAGATGACATTATACTCATTCATTCATTTGCCTCTTGGACCAAAGACGGCATATAGGGTGGAAGTCATAGTTCTCTGCAACTAACAATTTGCTGCTAGTTCTTATAAGTTTTGCTTGTTTCTTAATCCCATGTTTGAGCCTTCTCTAGTAATTGTTCTGTTTAGTGATTCTCTTGGTCTTCACCAAATGGTTTCCATGTGAAAGATGGTGAAGTCTGTCTTCATTCTCAGCACACAGCCAAAATATTTGCAGTGCCTTCTTCTTATAAAGCTGTTGACATGAGAACAAAATTAAATGGGAATAACTTTAATAAAACACTCATCCACAAATTGTGAAGCTTGACTGCCCAGGGACAAGCAAAGCTGTTCCAGTATGGGTACTGTCTCTTTATTTTTCTTTCCACCATTTTTTAGATGAATGTTTTGTTTTCAAGCTTGTGTGATATACCTGATGGTTTTTGCCACAACGTCATAGTTTGTCCTGTCTTTCTATTAGTTTAGCTGCTTCTTACGTTTAATGTTTATTTTGCAAGCTTTCTTTTTACTTTGGTTTCTTTTTATTTTTATAATATCATTGCTACTCTTTGAAATCTTGATTAGCTATACACATTGAATGCTATTTATTTAACAAACAAAAGTATATCATTCAATCAAAACACTAGCTGAATTCACTTCAAGCAGTTAGGGCATTATTTTAGTGTGTACAAGAAGTTATAAGTAATTTTGGACATACCTGAGTGGAAATGAGAAGTGAGGAGTCTGTAGAGATACTGCTGGCTGATCTGCTCAGAGAATGTGCCAATTCTGAAAACTGATTGGCTTGGTGAAACTCAATAAGAGCACCCCATATCTTTCTGCCATGGTCCTCTGGAATGTTCATCTCTGCCAAATTCTAGGAAGACAATAATAATTATATAAAACCATAGACAAATACAAATAAGAAGGGAACAACTGGAATATTCTCACTGCTGGAAACACAATAGATGGCGGAGGGATAGTATCCAAAACAAAGACAAATACCAGATAGTTTAAGAGCGTGATTTGGTAGTAAGTCATTCGTTCATTTGCATTCATCCGATGACTAAAAGTTAGACCTCTTCATCATACGCCCTTACAAGGACGCTATGTGGGTGTGTATACGTTGTGTTGTGGTTGGCAGTAAAACTGTGACATTTGTGCCTTTTGGCTCAACACATCCAACTTCAGCACGGCACTTTTGAGTACAGGGTTGTCTTCCCTCCTAATCCCTACTCACTTGGCCAGACTAGACTGGTTAGTCTGTTACTAGAGGCACCATGAAGAGGTGGAGTAGGGTCTGAATGGTTTACTGATACTGGTGCAAGCTATCAGCTTTAAATCGCTGACAACTTCAGCTCTGGTCTCCTGGTAGGAAGTCAACAACAGTCTTGATAAATAACTGGGGATATAGAAATTGTGGAGAGACATGATCACTTGTGCCAGTGCCAGATGATCATGTGTACCCTTAGTGAATAAATAATAATTGTTTTTTAAAATTCACTTATCTATGGATTCTGCTGCACTATGCTCAGCATCGTTAGGTTTTTGCATCAATCCTTAACATGCATTTATTTGAGACTACTTCCCTAGCCTTTGATTTTCCATGAGCTCTCTGCAGAGCCGCAGCTGTTTGCAGTCAGAGTTCTCTCTCTTAGGACAATTTTCCGTCTTTTAAATGAATTAAGTAGATATAAAATCTAGTATTATCAAATTACAAAGAATATAAATGCTAGTGGATAGCTCAGTGGTTAGTGAACTGGACTACAAAGGACAAGAGGTAGGGTTCAATCCCAACTGACGGCTTCCGGGTTCATCCAGCCTTTAATGGGCACCAGATTTTTTTCTGGGAAAGTAAAGTGGCACGGGTGTATTGTAATACCGACCACATCACCTCAAAAATCATGTGCTGAAGGTCTGTAAAATGTATGGTCACTAACACCATATTCCCTAATCGCCACTTTGCGTGACGGGGGTACTTTCCCTTTTTTTATAAATGCTAGTGGTTCCTGGTGCTTGCCTGTACAGTATGCTCTATGTAATTGCAAAGGTGGTCATGGTTTTATTTATCTATCTCTTTGTATATTTTGATTACACTCAGTGTCAAATAATTTATTCTGCTTTTAATATATAAGGCACCCTCTTGAAATGTAACCATCACCTATCTGCAGATGCTTGAAGTCTACTTTTAGAGCTGAATGGCATGGAGACTAGCATACAGGGTTTCCGCTTCTTTTGAGCACACCTTTTAGTCGAGTGCTGTCGAGTGCTCATTTCCCAGATCCAGAAAAGAGATGCTTAGTGGGTGTATTAGAGGACTTATGAACCAACAGAGAGCTGGAGTTGTCAATCGCTGGATGCTGCAGGACAAGCTGAGCAGAGGATCTGAGCATCTGTGCAGATGTTTGGAGTGCAATTATGATAACCCACAAATAACTCAATAACTCTTAGAATCTGAATAAAATTAATGACAATTCAAAAGCATTATTGTCCATGTATTATTATAGCCCAAATAATAGTACATTCATATTGTGCAACATGCTCTCCTTTAACATAACATGCCTTCATTAGGAACAGCATGTCTAAATATAGTAATATTATGTCAGGTGGAGGTAATTTTTACCTTACTTACTTTACACAATTAACAGATTTAGTAAAGTCATTGTTTGGCAAGAATT
This sequence comes from Megaustenia siamemsis, assembly GCA_032433765.1. Lineage (NCBI taxonomy): Eukaryota > Metazoa > Mollusca > Gastropoda > Stylommatophora > Ariophantidae > Megaustenia > Megaustenia siamemsis. The sequence goes on along the minus strand of JAVIAB010000088.1, from coordinate 71,815,231 downwards.
TATGAGGTTTGTAGCATGTTATGTTTGTTGCCCTGTTGAAGACCTTTCTGAGTCAAAATATTGGTTTTCTGTCCAAACTTATCCTCACAGGTGACATGTCATCTTCTTCTACCTTTTTAGCTCCCAGTGGAGCATAGGTCTTCAACAAACACTTTCCAAGTCGTTCTGTTTTTTGCAATTCTTTTAAGATCATTCCATGTCTTCCCCATCATCTTCATCTCTGCTTCAATCTGTCTTCTCCAAGAATTCCTTGGTCTTCCTCTTTGTCTTTTCCCCTGGGGATTCCAAAAAAGGGCCTGTTGTGTAATACTCTCAGTTGGTTTCCGTAGTGTGTGTCCTATCCATCGCCATCGTCTTCGCTGTATTTCTTTATCCACTGGTATTTGACCAGTACATTTCCATAATTCCACGTTAGTGACTTTGTCCTGCCATTTCCATCCCTTTATTCTGCGCAAGCATCCATTAATGAAAGTCTGTACCTTCGTGATTGTCAATTTTGTTATTCTCCATGTTTCACAGCCATATAATAGAACCGACTTAACATTGGAGTTGAAAATTTGTATTTTTGTATTTAGCCTAATTTCTTTGGATTTCCATATGTTTCCCAGTGCAATGAAAGCTCCTCTTGCTTTTGATATCCTTATTTTGGTATCGTTTTCTGTTCCTCCCTCTTTATCTATATTACTGCCCAGATATATATAAGATTGTACGTCTAGTAGAGGTATTTCTCCTAGTTTTATTTGGTTATTGCCAACTGCATTAATTCTCATAATGTTGGTCTTATCTCTATTAATCTTTAGTCCTAGCTGTTGTGATCTCTCATCTAATATACTCATTTTATCTTGCATCTGTTGGTGGCTGTGTGACATGTCATAGTTTTAGTTATTTTATTGTATCTTCGCCAACTCTGCTATGACTCCACTTTTATTGTTTCTATGCCAACTCTGCTGTGACTCCACTTTTGTTGTATTATGCCAACTCTGCTATGACTCCACTTTTATTGTATCTACGCTAAGTTTGCTGTGACTCCACATAGTTATCATGTCTAATCTCAATCACATTCACCCCTCAGCTGACATGCTATCCTGAATGAGTGAACAACCTACCTCCTGCCTAAATGTGTCCAGCTGGTACAAGTTATTGTAGCCTCTCTGGCGAAACCGGTCTGTGTATGCTGCCAAATCTAGCCTCTCCAGCCACCTGGGTATGATACAAGCATCAGATTGTGCTGACATTATTCACCAGATGTGTTTGATATAAAATGAACAATGAAACTGATGGACAATATGAGGGACAGGAGATGGGGACAATATGAGGGACAGGAGATGGGGACAATATGAGGGATAGGAGATGGGGACAATATGAAGACAGGAGATGGGGACAATATGAGGGACAGGAGATGGGGACAATATGAGGGACAGGAGATGAGGGACAATATGAGGACAGGAGATGGGGACATTATGAGGGACAGGAGATGGGGACAATATGAGGGACAGGAGATGGGAACAATATGAGGGACAGGAGATGGGGACAATATGAGGGACAGGAGATGGGGACAATATGAGGGACAGGAGATGGGGACAATATGAGGGACAGGAGATGGGGACAATATGAGGGACAGGAGATGGGGGACAATATGAGGGACAGGAGATGGGGACAATATGAGGGACAGGAGATGGGGACAATATGAGGGACAGGAGATGGGGACAATATGAGGGACAGGAGATGGGGACAATATGAGGGACAGGAGATGGGGACAATATGAGGGACAGGAGATGGGGCAATATGAGGGACAGGAGATGGGGACATTATGAGGGACAGGAGATGGGGACATTATGAGGGACAGGAGATGGGGACAATATGATGGACAAAAGATGGGGACATTATGAGGGACAGGAGATGGGGACATTATGAGGGACAGGAGATGGGGACATTATGAGGGACAGGAGATGGGGACAATATGATGGACAGGAGATGGTGACAATATGAGGGACAGGAGATGGGGACAATATGAGGGACAGGAGATGGGGACAATATGAGGGACAGGAGATGGGGGACAATATGAGGGACAGGAGATGGGGACAATATGAGAGACAGGAGATGGGGACAATATGAGGGACAGGAGATGGGAGCAATATGAGGGACAGGAGATGGGGACAATATGAGGGACAGGAGATGGGGACAATATGAGGGACAGGAGATGGGGACAATATGATGGACAGGAGATGGGGACAATATGAGGGACAGGAGATGGGGACAATATGAGGGACAGGAGATGGGGACAGGAGATGGGGACAATATGATGGACAGGAGATGGTGACAATATGAGGGACAGGAGATGGGGACAATATGATGGACAGGAGATGATGACAATATGAGGGACAGGAGATGGGGACAATATGAGGGACAGGAGATGGGGACAATATGAGGGACAGGAGATGGGACAATATGAGGGACAGGAGATTGGGACAATATGAGGGACAGGAGATTGGGACAATATGAGGGACAGGAGATGGGAACATTATGAGGGACAGGAGATGGGGACAATATGAAAGACAGGAGATGGGGACAATATGAGGGACAGGAGATGGGGACATTATGAGGGACAGGAGATGGGGACAATATGATGGACAGGAGATGGGACAATATGAGGGACAGGAGATGGGGACAATATGATGGACAGGAGATGGTGACAATATGAGGGACAGGAGATGGGGACAATATGAGGGACAGGAGATGGGACAATATGAGGGACAGGAGATTGGGACAATATGAGGGACAGGAGATTGGGACAATATGAGGGACAGGAGATGGGAACATTATGAGGGACAGGAGATGGGGACAATATGAGGGACAGGAGATGGGAACATTATGAGGGACAGGAGATGGGGACAATATGAGGGACAGGAGATGGGGACAATATGAGGGACAGGTGATGGGGACAATATGAGGGACATGAGATGGGGACAATATGAGGGACAGGAGATGGGGACAACATGAAGGACAGGAGATGGGGACAATAGATGGGGACATTATGAGGGACAGGAGATGGGGACAATATGAGGGACAGGAGATGGGGACAATATGAGGGACAGGAGATGGGGACAATATGAGGGACAGGAGATAGGGACAATATGAGGGACAGGAGATGGGGACAATATGAGGGACAGGAGATGGGGACAATATGAGGGACAGGAGATGGGGGACAATATGAGGGACAGGAGATGGGGACAATATGAGGGACAGGAGATGGGGACAATATGAGGGACAGGAGATGGGGACAATATGAGGGACAGGAGATGGGGGCAATATGAGGGACAGGAGATGGGGACATTATGAGGGACAGGAGATGGGGACATTATGAGGGACAGGAGATGGGGGACAATATGATGGACAAAAGATGGGGACATTATGAGGGACAGGAGATGGGGACAATATGAGGGACAGGAGATGGGGACATTATGAGGGACAGGAGATGGGGACAATATGATGGACAGGAGATGGTGACAATATGAGGGACAGGAGATGGGGACAATATGAGGGACAGGAGATGGGGACAATATGAGGGACAGGAGATGGGGGACAATATGAGGGACAGGAGATGGGGACAATATAAGGGACAGGAGATGGGGACAATATGAGGGACAGGAGATTGGGACAATATGAGGGACAGGAGATTGGGACAATATGAGGGACAGGAGATGGGAACATTATGAGGGACAGGAGATGGGGACAATATGAGGGACAGGAGATGGGGACAATATGAGGAACAGGAGATGGGGACAATATGAGGGACAGGAGATGGGAACATTATGAGGGACAGGAGATGGGGACAATATGAGGGACAGGAGATGGGGACAATATGAGGAACAGGAGATGGGGACAATATGAGGGACAGGAGATAGGGACAATATGAGGGACAGGAGATGGGGACAATATGAGGGACAGGTGATGGGGACAATATGAGGGACATGAGATGGGGACAATATGAGGGACAGGAGATGGGGACAACATGAAGGACAGGAGATGGGGACAATAGATGGGGACATTATGAGGGACAGGAGATGGGGACAATAGATGGGGACATTATGAGGGACAGGAGATGGGGACAATATGAGGGACAGGAGATGGGGACAATATGAGGGACAGGAGATGGGGACAATATGAGGGACAGGAGATAGGGACAATATGAGGGACAGGAGATGGGGACAATATGAAGGACAGGAGATGGGGACATTATGAGGACAGGAGATGGGGACAATATGAAGGACAGGAGATGGGGACAATATGAGGGACAGGAGATGGGGACAATATGAGGGACAGGAGATTGGGGACAATATGAGGGACAGGAGATGGGGGGCAATATGAGGGACAGGAGATGGGGGACAATATGAGGGACAGAATGGGGACAATATGAAGGACAGGAGATGGGGACAATATGAGGGTCAGGAGATGGAGACAATATGAGGGACAGGATGGGGACAATATGAGGGACAGGAGATGGGGACAATATAAGGGACAAGAGATGGCAGAGATCAGCAATCACACACATCAGTCAGCATGATATAAATATATAAAAAACAAATATTAATTAAGGAAAGTAAGAACTCTGACAAGCCATGTTGAGGGTAGAGAATATGGTATTAGTGCCCATATATTTGTTTACTATCTGCACAATATTTGATGATATGTTCAATTTAATGCATGTGCCATCTTTCTTTTCTAGGAAAAAAAATCCAGCATCAACTTATGGCTGGAATAACCTAGAAGCCATTAACTGGGATAAAATCTAATCTCATATCCTCAATAAACTAGCATTTTTATATGTTTGTTTTTTGTCCCTCACACAAGCTAAAAGAGCTGAGTCTCCGTTAATGAAAGAGCAATGAGATAGTAGTCATTTTGTTTCATTATATGACCAACCAATCACCACCATCATGCAGCATAAAAATAAACGAGACAAATCTGAAACAAGTGCAACGTTTCAAATACTTGGGCACAATAATAACATCAGATGGGAGATGCACCATAGAAATAAAAAGCAGAATAGCTCAGGCCAAAATAGCATTTCAGAAAATGAAAAGTATCTTATGCAACAAATCTATGTCAATAAAAATGAGAAAGAGAGTTCATCGGTGCTATATAAAACCAATTCTGACCTATGGAGGCGAATCGTGGGCAGTAGACAAACAAATGAAAAGACGTTCTGAGGCCACAGAGATGAGATTTCTCAGAAGAATGTTGAAAGTTCCCTGGACAGCTAAAAAGACCAATGAGGAAGTTCTCAAAGAGGCCAACACAAAAAGGGAGCTCTTAAAAAACATCAGAAAGAAGCAATCAACATTTTTCGGGCACATCATGAAAAGAGGAAAGTTGAAATACTTGGTTACAACTGGCAAAATAAAAGGAAAGAGAGATCGCGGATGACAAAGAGAGAAAATACTGGATATCTTGGTGTCATGGCATGGAAAACAGTCAACAACAGAACTGATACGATGCACTGCAGATAGAAGATTGTGGAGGGACATGATCACCTACGCCAACCGGTATGGCACATGATGATGATGATATGACCAACCTTAGTTAACTTTTATAATATAGCAAGGTATGCTGTGGACCAATTGTTATTAGCTGAAACACACATAGGACCCATACACATACACTGACAAAACATATAAGTTGCTAAGACAATGAGTCAGACAATGCAACAGAGACAACATATAAGTTGTTAAGACAATGAGATAGACAATGCAACAGAGACAACATATAAGTTTCTAACACAATGAGACAGACAATGCAACAGAGACAACATATAAGTTGCTAAGACAATGAGATAGATAATGCAACAGAGACAACATATAAGTTGTTAACACAATGAGACAGACAATGCAACAAAGACAACATATAAGTTGCTAAGACAATGAGATAGACAATACAACAGAGACAACATATATGTTGCTAAGGCAATGAGACAGACAATGCAACAGAGACAACATATAAGTTGCTAAGACAATGAGATAGACAATACAACAGAGACAACATATAAGTTGCTAAGACAATGAGATAGACAATGCAACAGAGACAACATATAAGTTGTTAACACAATGAGACAGACATGCAACAAAGACAACATATAAGTTGCTAAGACAAAGAGATAGACAATGCAACAGAGACAACATATAAGTTGTTAACACAATGAAACAGACAATGCAACAAAGACAACATATAAGTTGCTAAGACAATGAGATAGACAATACAACAGAGACAACATATAAGTTGCTAAGACAATGAGACAGACAATGCAACAGAGACAACATATAAGTTGTTAAGACAATGAGATAGACAATGCAACAGAGACAACATATAAGTTGTTAACACAATGAAACAGACAATGCAACAAAGACAACATATAAGTTGCTAAGACAATGAGATAGACAATACAACAGAGACAACATATATGTTGCTAAGGCAATGAGACAGACAATGCAACAGAGACAACATATAAGTTGCTAAGACAATGAGATAGACAATACAACAGAGACAACATATAAGTTGCTAAGACAATGAGACAGACAATGCAACAGAGACAACATATAAGTTGTTAACACAATGAGACAGACAATGCAACAAAGACAACATATAAGTTGCTAAGACAAAGAGATAGACAATGCAACAGAGACAACATATAAGTTGTTAACACAATGAAACAGACAATGCAACAAAGACAACATATAAGTTGCTAAGACAATGAGATAGACAATACAACAGAGACAACATATAAGTTGCTAAGACAATGAGACAGACAATGCAACAGAGACAACATATAAGTTGTTAAGACAATGAGATAGACAATGCAACAGAGACAACATATAAGTTGTTAACACAATGAAACAGACAATGCAACAAAGACAACATATAAGTTGCTAAGACAATGAGATAGACAATACAACAGAGACAACATATAAGTTGCTAAGACAATGAGATAGACAATGCAACAGAGACAACATATAGTTTGCTAAGACAATGAGATAGACAATGCAACAGAGACAACATATAAGTTGCTAAGACAATGAGATGGACAATGCAACAGAGACAACATATAGTTTGCTAAGACAATGAGATAGACAATGCAACAGAGACAACATATAAGTTGCTAAGACAATGAGATGGACAATGCAACAGAGACAAAATAAAGTTTGCCAAGACAATGAGATAGACAATGCAACAGAGACAACATATAGTTTGCTAAGACAATGAGATAGACAATGCAACAGAGACAACATATAAGTTGCTAAGACAATGAGATGGACAATGCAACAGAGACAACATATAGTTTGCTAAGACAATGAGATAGACAATGCAACAGAGACAACATATAAGTTGCTAAGACAATGAGATGGACAATGCAACAGAGACAACATATAGTTTGCTAAGACAATGAGATAGACAATGCAACAGAGACAACATATAAGTTGTTAAGACAATGAGATAGACAATGCAACAGAGACAACATATAAGTTGCTAAGACAATGAGACAGACAATGCAACAGAGACAACATATAAGTTGTTAAGACAATGATATAGACAATGCAACAGAGACAATATATAAGTTGCTAAGACAATGAGACAGACAATGCAACAGAGACGTTATGATCCTAACATATACAGTCAACTGTGGGTCACTGACAGCACTCAGCTCAGTTGCATTCATCATCATGTACCATACCAGCTGGCATAGGTGATCACTGTCCTTTCATAATCTTCTATCTATCGTGCATCGTATCAGTTCTGTTGTTGACTGTTTTCCATGCCATGACACCAAGCTATCCAGTATTTTCTCTCTTTGTCATCCAGGATCTCTCTTTCCTGTATTAGTTGTAACCAAGTATTCCAACTTTCCTCTTCTCATGATGTGCCCGAAAAATGTTGATTGTTTTTTTCGGATGTTTCCTAGGAGCTCCCTTTTTGTGTTGGCCTCTTTGAGAATTTCCTCATTGGTCTTTTTAGTTGTCCAGGGAACTTTCAACATTCTTCTGAGGAATCTGAGAACTAGAAGCATAAGACTGAAGTTAAAAGCAGTTAACAATGAAGACATAATAAAGAATGGCCAGCATGTAGACTATAGCCTTACCTGGCTTTAGAACTGTCCTCCTGAAGTTAAAAGCAGTTAACAATGAAGACATAATAAAGAATGGCCAGCATGTAGACTACAGCCTTACCTGGCTATAGAACTGTCCTGGAGATCTCCCAGTACACCATCAATGTCCTCCTTCTTAACACAAATATTTCCTCCTTCCATGACTTCCATATCAGGGCTCCCTGAGCTGCTCACAGCACTCAGGATGCCCTCATACAGTTCTGAGCTGACCTCGTAGGGGTGTGTTTGCCCATTGATGTCTGTGCTGAGGCAAGTGGAGGTGGAAGCTTCAGAGTTGTCGACAGAGCTGCAGTGTGGAAGACCAAACCTTGAATTAGATCTGAAATGAGTGTACAAACATGTCCATTAATGCATGAAAGAGAACATCAATCAACCACCTTTACAGTGGAATATGATTTTGTAAAACTCATCTTAATGATTGGATTTTGTGTGTGTGTGTGTACAATTCTGTAACTTATGCTTTGTGCTGTTGACCTAGACATCATATTAATGTCTTTTCATCATTATCATCATTGAGTGCCGTCTCCGCATCGTAGGTTGGCTACCATGGAGCGCCATTCCGCTCTGTCTCTTGCTTTGATGGTGCAGATTGTCATAGGTTGACTTGTCCATCTTTTGATGTTACTCGTCCATGTTAGTCTTGGTCTGCCTCTTTTACCTTGTATTTTCCCTTCTAGTATTACTTTTATTAGGCTGTTGCGTCTTTTAACATGTCCCACAAATTGCATTTGTCTTGTTTTAAATGTGTTTAGTAGTGCATTAATGTCTTTTACTAGTCATTATATTTCAGGATGGCCTATGTCTAGACTATCTGTTTGGGTTTACACACTCCCTCGTACTCACATTTCTCTTCTTTTGTCTTATTAGCTGCATCAATGAGGTAATTCTACATTTTCCTTCCATTAAATTCTTAGTTTTATCTTCTATGTTTTAGTTTGACCTTTGAGGTTTTGTAGTTTCTGTGTGTACTTACAGCAGAAGGTCAGTTGTTAGGCCACAAAACGATTTACTTCACGTTTTTTTACTTCTATTTTTCTGAGATATTACAATTCTATAGGTGACCTATTTCCCTTGTACACTCTGAGCATGACACATTGCCAAGTATTACACTGCTACACATGACCTACTTTCACTCATACCACTGAGTATGACACATGGTCAAGTATTACACTGCTACACATGACCTAATTTCACTCATACACTGAGTATGACACATTGCCAACAAATCTGGGACCCCATGGTGAATGGCAGCAATAAATGTCACTGTATTACATGGCAACAAAGGCTGCACCAATAAATTCTAATGCCCAAGCCATCCTGAGTCCACAATTAATGGGGTTAAAAAGGGCACATGGGTTAATCCAAAACTTCTACGCTGCAAGAATCCCACAGCAAACTTGAGACAAATTTTATCAATACTAAAGGCAGTTATCAAACAACAAATAATAAAATTAGTTATTGATATACAAATATTATAGCTGCTCCAATCATTGTATGTTTATTTGACATGTTCTCTGCAGCTACTTTTGCGGCCCCACATAGTATTTGATATTTTGTATATTTGATATTTGTGCTCTTCTCCAGTAAAATTAGCATTCTGGTACTTTCACACAAAGACTGGCCAGATGTTACAAAAGGTCAACCACTCTGTGGGTACCCACACTCTACAACACCTATGAGGAACACTCCTTGTGTAGCTATGAGGTATCTTCTTAACGTTCCAACCATAGATGAAGGATCAAGATCTGGAGTGCACGAGCATACCTGAAGATAAGTGCAGATAAAGAGCATCCACTGCATCATGAGCTCAACACAGGGAAGGGTGTCAGGCTAAAAAGAGGCAAATCATGGGTGGGTCAAGAAAAAGATATAATTCAACAGGTCAGTGGGCCTACCAATATCAACGCTGATGAGGAGTGGATACTAGTACCTACATCATTCATGGGGACATTCTCATATATTGTCACACTTGACAGGAAATGTAGGGAAGAGAACTCAGTCGTGGTCAACGCAGAGGTCAACGGTCTCATATGGGATAACACTGATGAGAAAGATGCAGTCATCTATACAGACAGATCTGTAATACGACACCAAAGCATGGGTACTTACAGCACGCTCAGCAGGCAGAATAATCAAGGAAGACTGGTGCATACGTTATGATCACGAGTAGCATAACGATGGAAGTGATGGCAGTGACCAGGGCATTCATCTGGTTAGTCACAAGACTGCACCCATGCCTGTATACTGAGTGATTCGATGAGCAAGATAAGAAAAGTGGAGGCGGGCTCTGTATGTATGAAATGGGTAGAGTAATAGCAGAAGTCAAAAATACGTAAGGTCACCTTTGTCTACATCCAGGACATGTGAGAGTACAGGGAAATGAAAGAGCAGACAGGTTGGTTGGCTACGCTATTGTTAAGGACGGTCAACCAATGGATCAGGTGGACATCATCAATGCCCTCTGGGAAGTGGGAAGGGCTTCAACAACCATGAGTTCACGTCACTCCTTCAATGAAAAAGATGGGAGTTAAGATGGGCACAGCAGAAACGAGAACCTTAGTGGGCATGTAAGAAGACTAATCAACCAACACAGAACTGAAGTCATCAGTCGCTGGATACTGCGAGACTTCCTGAGGAGGGGATCTTGTCACCTATGGATATGTTCGGAGTGCAATGATGATGACCCGCTAATAACTCAATTTCACTCTCTATTGCACAGCCCAAGTTCACATTCTTTATTTTAAAAAGACACCCTTTCATCCCCCAGATAAAAACTGTATCTGAATTCTCTTGTCATTGTTGTTTTCACTTTATTAAACCAAGAGAGGTGACTCGTGCTTTCCTTAGAAACTAGTAGAACAGCAATAATGAAAGTCTGTAAGAGTGTTGGCACAACCTAGTCAATATAAATAACTGTTAGTTCCCCAATGCATATGGCCAGGTCTAATAACTGCCAAGAAACACAAAGACCACAATCTAAATTCATCTAAGGACAAAAACAATGTAAGTACAGCCTGATGTCCAGGACTGATAGAGCAAGTAAACAAATATTGACATTAACAAATATATTTATTTCATCTATACATCATGTCAAAATAGCATATGAGACCAAATGCATTTGTAACAATCACAACCCTTTCAAAAATGAAATCAGACATACAGTTAAAGCCTATAAATATAAGACATACCATTAAAGCCTAGGAAATAAGACAAAAACAATTAAAGCCTATGAAATTCATCATCATCATGTGCCCTACTGGTTGACGTAGGTGATCATGTCCTTCCACAATCTTCTATCTACTGTGCATCATATCAATTCTGTTGTTAACTGTTTTTCATTTCATCACACCAAGCTGTCCAGTATTTTCTCCATTTGTCGCCCGTGATCTCTCTTTCCTTTTATTTTGCCAATTGTAACCAAGTATTTCAACTTTCCTCTTCTAATGATGTGCCCGAAAAAAGTTTGTTTCATCTGATGTTTTTTAGGAGCTCCTTTTTATGTTGGCCTCTTTGCGAATTTCCTCATTGGTCTTTTTAGCTGTCCAGGGAACTTTCAACATTCTTTTGAGAGATTCCCATCTCTGTGGCCTCTAATTGTCTTTTCAATTGTTTGTATAAAATTAGATATACCATTAAAGCCTATGAAATAAGACATAAACCATTAAAGCCTATGAAATAAGACAAAAACCATGAAAGCCTATGAAATAAGACATCAATATATTCTTTTACTAGGGAGTGGCAGTTAAGTGAATTGTGAGGACAAGAGGTTTTGGCTGATAACTTTTAGGTTCATCCAGTCTTCAATGGATATGGAAAAATAAAGATAGCAATGGTGTAATTTTAACCATGTTAGTTAATATCTTAAAGTCTATTGTAAGATAGCACTGGTGTAATGCTAACCATGTTAGTTAATATCTTAAAGTCTATTGTAAGATAGCACTGGAGTAATGTTAACCATGTTAGTTAATATCTTAAAGTCTATTGTAAGATAGCACTGGTGTAATGTTAACCATGTTAGTTAATATCTTAAAGTCTATTGTAAGATAGCACTGGTGTAATGTTAACCATGTTAGTTAATATCTTAAAGTCTATTGTAAGATAGCACTGGTGTAATGTTAACCATGTTAGTTAATATCTTAAAGTCTATTGTAAGATAGCACTGGTGTAATGCTAACCATGTTAGTTAATATCTTAAAGTCTATTGTAAGATAGCACTGGTGTAATGCTAACCATGTTAGTTAATATCTTAAAGTCTATTGTAAGATAGCACTAGTGTAATGTTAACCATGTTAGTTAATATCTTAAAGTCTATTGTAAGATAGCACTGGTGTAATGTTAACCATGTTAGTTAAAAATGTGTTGATTAAATATGGGCAGTAACATCATCTTTCCTGTATGCCACAAGTTTTAGCAGGGCCTTTTTTTTTTTAGTTCTTGAGTTTCATTGTCACAGAAATGATGATTCTAACACTCAGTTTGATTTGACCACATATTAAAACATATTTGTTTGAAATTATGGAATTATATAAGGCTGACTTATGTGCACACATATACAAAGAAATATCTTTTAGTGTCATAGAGCAAGAAAAAGAAGTTCATGAAGGTACAGCAAATTGTGTACATCATATACAAACATCATCATAAACAAACATCATCATATACATACATCATCATATACAATGTGTCTCCATTATGGAAACCCACTGGTGCCAAAACCAAAGGTTTGAAAAACTAATTGAACTTACACAAGGGAATGGTAATCAAGAAAATATAAGACAGAAAATTACACAAAATTGTAGTTGTCATTTTCAGGTAAAGAGGGAGGGAGGGAGAGAGAGAGAGAGAGAGAGAGAGAAGGAGACTGCACAAGACAAAAAGCTATAGCAAAAATCATACGAACTGTGTGCACACGCATCTCTCTCTCATTCTTTTCATGATAAGCATCAGAGTTTGAAACAAGAAACGTCTCCTAGTAAAGTCGGATGGGAAAAAAAAAATTGGTATCTGGCTTTAGACCAGGGAAGGCAATGCATTAAAGGAGAGAGCACTGGCATGCCCTTGACACTTTCCCAAAGATATGCCCATGAGAGGTAGAGACCTTGCATTCCACTCTTCAAAAGCAGTAATTACCATGCATGTTGCACTTAATGGTAATGATCTTGCAAGAGGAAGGATACAGTTTATAAACATGAGAGAGCTTGAAAGAGATGGATTGTAGAGATAACAAGGAGCACTGGGTGCTCTAGAGGTAAGATGTCTGGTTCTGGATAGGAAGGTCATGGGTTCAATTCCACCATAGGCGGTGGGAATTTTTAAAAAATCTAACCCGTGGTTTTTTTTTGGTGGCGTTATCCTCCCTCTGTCTCTGGGTGGTGAAATCTGATATCCCTCTCAGAAAACTGCAAAAACAGGGAGGTCATGTGTGCACTCGTGCACGTTAAATAACCCTTAGCAGTTTTAAGTAGCTGCTGTCCAGGCAGGAACTGTCAAGCAAATCTAGCCACCCATGCCAAGGACTGATGTGTCGGGCTGAAAGGTGCAGATATCGCAGTTGCGACACACTAGCGACACAACACATCCACACCTACTGAACGGGTGAACGCTAAGAAGAAGGGTAGAGATAAAAAGACTGGTTAAGTCATATGACTGTTCAGTGGGCTGACCTGGCCTCTTCATCATAAGGGATATTCAGTGATGATCAATATAACAGGTCTGGAAATCACAATCACACAAATTTGAAAGCAGTTTGCATTTAAAGGAGGGGACTTCCGGTCAATATAGCAGATAGGCGGCAGGAACCGTTAAAGGCTGTGTCTGAAAAGTGTTCCTTGTTGCAGTTTCCTCATATTCCAAGTCCAGCTTGCTGCTGGAGCTACTGAGTTTAGTGCTTTGTGCACACCGTGAGCTGTGTTTTTAATCCAGATTGTCTTTCAATGAGGATGACGTCATAGGACGCACCAAAATGGCAGCTTATTTATATTCGAGCTATGGACCAAGCAATGTTTGCAACATAAATGTTTGTTCACAGTTCGTTAACCTTCGCTGTAGATAAAGTCGTTAATTGGATGGCTTCGTTTCGGACATTTTAGACGTTGGTAGCTGTGTGTCTATATGTTTGGAATTGGAGTCATCAATGACGGCCTAACATCATCAAGTGCTATGACGATCATCATTTTCGGGAGGACGTGAACTCCCATGGTATATGGTGGATAGGCGGCAGGAACCATTGAAGGCTATGTCTGAAAAGTGTTCCTTCTTGCAGTTTCCTCATATTCCAAGTCCGGCTTGTTGCAGGAGCTACTGAGTTAAGTGATCTGTGCACACCGTGAGCTGTGTGTCTCATCCGTTTTGATCCTGCTTCGATATCCCGCTTGTTTACGATGAATGATGATATCGTATGACAGAGAACAGTTGGCTGTGTTCACTTTCGCGCGGTTTCGCCTTATGTCTTTTGGCGTGTGCTGAGACTGCTACGATGGGGACTACAGTTACCTTTCTTTGTTTGGGAGATGAGTTGGTAATTCGGATGATTCCACTGGCACCGGCGGTTGAGCAATTATGGATTTTAATTCGTTTGCTGTGATGCCGAGGCCTTCCATAACCAATAACCAATAACCAATAACCAATTCCGACTTACATTGAATGATGATATCGTGTGATGGGGAACAGATGACTGTGTTCACTTTCTGTGTGGTTTCACCTTTTGTCTTTTGGCGTGTGCTGAGACTGCTATGATGGGGACTGCAGCTACCTTTCTTTGTTTGGATTCTTCAATGAGATGAGATGTTAATTCGGATGATTCCACTGGCATGGGCGGTTGTGCAATTATGGATTTTAATTTGTTTGCAGTGATGTCAGGGCCTTCCATAACCATAAAAAGGAGGGTCTTGAACTAAAGCTTTAGTTGAAACAGCTGAAAAGGAAACTTGCTGGCTGTGGGATATCAGCAAGGAGACACACAGCAAACATGGAAGCAATGTTAGGTAACAAGAAATGCATGATAATGACAGCAGATAGACCAGACATCCCTGGATTACCAGATGCTGGACTGGCTGGCAAATGCAAAGGTGGAGTGTAAAACCTGGATATCTGTGAGAAACAATCTGTACAGAAGACATTTAGTTGAGGAAGAGCTGGTATTGACATACAGTATCAAAAACTCATACACGTTTTTTTTTTAAAAGAAAGTATGTACAAAGTAAGTAAATCAAATAACGAAGGTAAATTATAATACAGCAAATAAAAGGAGTGATAATAAATCATGATGTGTTTATTGTTCAACAGTCTTGTTTTACAACACAAAGACAGTGAAAAAACTGTGGATTGTGATTTGATAGTAATGGCATCAATAGGGACATGCAAGTGTTATGGCTGCAATACTAACCACTTGTAGCACTGAACAATCACCAGGGGCATGTACAAATGAAGGTCAAGGGACTGTCCTTAACAGTTAAACTAACAATGTTCACAACTGTAAAAATGGTCCTAATGTATGGATCAGAAACATGGACATCATCAACCAGATGATACATTAACACCTCTACTAAAGAGAACACTTAGATGGCCAGACACAATTAGAAATGATGAGTTGTGGCAGAGAGAAAACCAAGCAATTGTGGAAGAAATAAGTAAAAGATGATAGGGATGGATACAAGCCTTGAAAGTCAACAACAAACATTATTAGACAAGCACTCAGCTGGAACCCACAGGGATAGAGGAAACAGTGTAGACATAGAAACACAATAAGATGAAACTTTGAAAGACTGAGATCCCACACAGAAATTATACCAGGAGTGATTGAAAGGGGCAGCAAAGAGATAAATAGAACTGGAGAGCTCCTGTTGATGGCCTGAGTCCCAGTGGATGGTTAAAAAAAAGAATGGACTGTTGATATCATCATCATAGATAAATAAACATTGCTTGTCTTTGCAATATCCTGTTACTTTCTTTCACTTCTATTGCCATTCATTTCAAAGTTGAGGGAAGTTGGCCAGGTCAATGCTCTGTTTTGTACCTCATACATGACATTTATTGTAGTATAGTAGAATTCACTTATAACAAGACCAGTTTATAATGACAATATTGACATATCAATACAACAAAAATCCCCACATTTTTTCTCCTTTATCTTATATTTTAATATATATATATATATATATATATATATATATATATATATATATATATATGTATGTATTTTATAACACTATTACCTAGCCTGCAAGTCGGTTATAATGCATTTTGTGGAATGTGTCTAACCTCAAATAGACTGTTAATGGCATGTGCCTTGCTTGCTGATGTGTATTTTGTGTGGTCACACAGGCTAAGCATGACCCTTACTTCCACATGGCAGCCTTGACAAAGGTATGGTTTGGGGAAACAAAAGTACACAGCACAAGTTGTGGCTGTGGTTGGAGAACTGTTTTCTTATTGGATAAGACAGAGGCCATTAGGCTTTCCTCATAACTGTTGAGTATTGATGCACACAGAATTTACTACACGCTTCTTCAAATCTATTTGCAAGTCATTCAAGTTTTATTATCGCGATGGCCTCCAGCAGTGACAAGAAAAGTAAGTACATATCACTTGAAATGAAAGTGATGTTGGTAGAGAAAATGGACAAAAAAGTTACAATAAAAAACCCAGAAATATGCACAGGGAACATATTTTCTCAAGCACACTACACACAATAATGAAGGACAGAAACAACATTATCTTGGTCTTTACAAGAACGAATATAGAATTTTGCATGGTAACCGTTGAATCTGGTTTTTTTTTTAAGTTAACATAGTACATTCCCCTATTATTCAGCATAAAGTGGATGTAACGAGATATAGTTTAACTACAACATATCCAGACGGTATCATTATAATTGGATTCTACTGAACCATCTATTTCACTGCTCTATTCTCTTCATTTTCCTTTTTTCCCCAAGATTGTCAGAGTGTCAATGTTCTCTTAGGGAAGCTGTCTGATGCCATTACATGTCTAAACCATTTCACCTGTTGTTTCTTAATAGAAACCACACCTGCTGGAATCCTAACTCCTTTAAATTAATCATTGCTGACTCTTATCTTTTCCTGATGTATTCAGTCATTTTCTCAGGAATTTCATTTCCATTGTGAAGATTTATCTTTCTTTAAAATATTGCTTGCAATATTGTAAAGTCATTAATCAAACAAAATAATCCATTGATTCATTTTACGTTTGTACATACACCATCCATGCAAAGAAATGTTCTTTGCCATTCATGTATGAGAGTAGTTGATGTGTGAGCTGGCCTGGTACGATGATCCACACGTGTACATGACTTACAAAGTAAGGAAATGAAACAATAACTGATAACAGCAATATCCCACACTTCATAACAAAAATCCTTGTGAGGTTAGAACATTTTGTGCTCCTATAACAGAATTATTTAACACCCAATAAGTTAACAAAGTGATATCTACTCCTAAATCCAGATAGCCCAAAAGTGAAAACCCATTCCCTATGGTAACACACTCAGAGGTTATAGACAAAACAAAGAGACATGGCTCAATGCGGCAGTCTTTGCCTATGATGTCTTTGAAGGCTTCCACATACGAGAGGAGACATGTGCTGCTGTTATACTGGAGGATGCATACAACAGGGTACCATTTGAATATCTCATTCATATGCTCCTCAAATTGGCGGTGCACCCCTTCCTCATTAGATGGATCGCTGTGGCACTGTTTCAGAGGAAGGTGATACTCAGATGTGGAAGTTGGTCTTCCGAGCCAACATTCATTTGTCCAGGGCTGTCACAAGGCTCACCATTGTCACCAAGTTCTATTTAACGTGTACATAATATCGATCACGGAACAACTGGATGGGAGGGGAAGAACTATGACTTTTGCTGATGATATTCTGGTATATCAACAGGGAAGAGACAGACGGGGAATCGCCTCCACAATGCAAGACGAACTCGATCACAATTCTCCCTAGTGTGGGGTTTCAGGTGCCTTGGTTAATCCTAATAAAGCATCAGTTTCATGGTTCTCCCTTAACAATCATATCGTTAATACGACCACACCGATAATGGGAGCTGATGAGGTGACCAGGGACAAGTTGATGACATACCTCGGAATTAAGTTTGATCGCAGCCTGTGTTTTCGGGACCACGTCAACCATGTGATAACAAAATCCCGCAAAGGATTAGCCGCTTTGAAGGTCATGGCAGTTGCCAACATCGAGCAGAGGCTACTTACTCTTCTGTTCCAGGGATTAGTCCTTGCACCAATCGAGTATGCCCTAGCAATTCTTACTTTCAGTACGACTCAAATTGATAGGCTGGAGAAAATACAAAATGAAGCCATGCACATTATCTTGGGATGTACAAGGGGCACTCCCTGTGTAGCAATGAGGTATTTTCTTGACTTTCCAGCCATGGATGACAGAATCAAGATTTGGAGAGCACGAGCATACCTGAAGATTAGTACAGATAAAGAGCATTCATTGTACCACGTGCTCAACACAGTGTAAGGTGCCAGGCTAAAAAGAGGCAAATCATGGGTGGGCCGAGCAGAAGATGTCATCAAACAGGTCTGCGGGCTTACCAATATCAGCGTTGGTGAGGAGTGGATACTGGTGCCTACATCATTCAAGGGGACTTTCTCGTGTATTGTCACACTTGACAGGAAAAGTCAGGAACAGAACCCGGTCGTGGTTAATGCTGAGGTCAACTGTCTCATCTGCGATAACACCGATGAGAAAGATGCAGTCATCTATACAGATGTATCTGTAAGACGACACTAAAGAAGTGCATGGGCATTTACAGCACGCTCGGCAGGCAGAATAGTCAAAGAAGACAGTGGTGCATACGTCGTGACCACGAGTAGCATGACAATGGAGGTGATGGCAGTGATCAAGGCATTCAA
The DNA here is from genome assembly GCA_032433765.1 of Megaustenia siamemsis. Taxonomy (NCBI): domain Eukaryota; kingdom Metazoa; phylum Mollusca; class Gastropoda; order Stylommatophora; family Ariophantidae; genus Megaustenia; species Megaustenia siamemsis. The sequence goes on along the minus strand of JAVIAB010000088.1, from coordinate 71,796,175 downwards.
ATGGTTAGTCACAAGACTACACCCACGCATGTATACTGAGTGATTCGATGAGCATGATAAAAAAAAGTGGAGGCAGGCTCTGTACGCATGCAATGGGTAGAGTCATTGCAGAAGTCCAAAATATGTAAGGTCACCTTTGTCTATGTCCCTGGACATGCGGGAGTACGGGGAAATGAAAGAGCGGACAGGTTGGCTAGCTGCGCTGTCGTTGAGGACGGGCAACCAATGGATCGGGCGGACATCATCAATGCCCTCAGAGATGTGGGAAGAGCACAGGACTTCGACAAACACAGATTTTTGTCGCTTCTTCGGATGATGGAAATGGGAGTTAAGACGGGCACAGCCAGAAATGAGAAACTTAGTGGCTGTGTAAGAAGACTTATCAACCAACATAGAACTGGAGTCGTCAGTCGCTGGACACTGCGGGACTTGCTGAGGAGGGGATTTGAGCACCTATGGACATGTTCGGAGTGCAATGATGATGACCCACAAATAACTCAATAACTCCCTATGGTAAATGGATATCAATTAATTCTGTGTGTGATAACCATGTCAATGAATTCTGTGTTTGATAACCATGTCAAAGAATAATTCAATAGATATTGCCAGTAATGATGAAAACATTTTCTATATCACAGCAATACAAATAAAACTGATAGAGCTCTGAGAGTTGAATACAAAAGATCTCATAAAATTCTATGATATGTGGCTACTGTTGTTTGTGTGTGTGTGTGTGTGTGTGTGGGGGGGGGGGGTGTTTTAATAATAATGACATTGATGAGTGTTGAGATCTGCATTCACCAGGTTTAAAAAAATGATTACAATCAAATTCTTATCATTAAACGAACAAAATAAAATTGCACAAGTAAAATATTGAGGAAATGTTTCATCAGTTACTGAGACCACTTGACAATGGACTTTTGCTTCCCAGGCACTGACATATATCCACAATGACAGCTGTGTCTTTAAATTTGTTCCAAATAAGAGGAAATAAAACAATGAGAAAATATGCAATTAAGACAGATCTTGAGCAAAGAAAGAGTAAATGGGAGTAGCAATTGAACAAAACTGAAGATGTAGCATGTTCAGCTGGCTAGCTGAGGTAACTGGGCTTATTTTGAAACAAGAAGACATGGATTTGGAATCTTGGTACAATCATAATATGTTCTTCTATTGGGGTTATTGAAAAGATTTGACATGTACACCACAAGGCAGGCAACTGCACTCAAAGTATGGGGTCTTTATTTTCAAGCCCCAAAGAAAAACTGGCGAAAGACAGTTGACAGCAGCTGGGTTGAATACAGCCAGTGACTCATAGCTGACTGCTTACACTAAGATTAACAACAACAAATGATCAAGATCCTACTCTATCTAACCAGCAGGGATCAAAGAGGGAAAGCAGTCCAGTACCCAAATATACCATACTGATGTGAAAGCAGTCCAGTACCCAAATATACCATACTGATGTGAAAGCAGTCCAGTACCCAAATATACCATACTGATGTGAAAGCAGTCCAGTACCCAAATATACCATACTGATGTGAAAGCAGTCCAGTACCCAAATATACCACGCTGATGTGAAAGTAGTCCAGTACCCAAATATACCACGCTGATGGGAAAGCAGTCCAGTACCCAAATATACCATACTGATGGGAAATCAGTCCAGTACCCAAATATACCATACTGATGGGAAAGTAGTCCAGTACCCAAATATACCATACTGATGGGAAAGCAGTCCAGTACCCAAATATACCATACTGATGGGAAAGCAGTCCAGTACCCAAATATACCACGCTGATGGGAAAGTAGTCCAGTACCCAAATATACCATACTGATGGGAAAGTAGTCCAGTACCCAAATATACCATACTGATGGGAAAGTAGTCCAGTACCCAAATATACCACGCTGATGGGAAAGTAGTCCAGTACCCAAATATACCACGCTGATGGGAAAGTAGTCCAGTACCCAAATATACCATACTGATGGGAAAGCAGTCCAGTACCCAAATATACCATACTGATGGGAAAGCAGTCCAGTACCCAAATATACCACGCTGATGGGAAAGTAGTCCAGTACCCAAATATACCATACTGATGGGAAAGTAGTCCAGTACCCAAATATACCATACTGATGGGAAAGTAGTCCAGTACCCAAATATACCACGCTGATGGGAAAGTAGTCCAGTACCCAAATATACCACGCTGATGTGAAAGTAGTCCAGTACCCAAATATACCACGCTGATGTGAAAGTAGTCCAGTACCCAAATATACCATACTGATGGGAAATCAGTCCAGTACCCAAATATACCATGCTGAGACTGAATGTTTTGGGTCGACGATATTACAGCTTGCTGTGAGCTAGAACTCAATGTATCTACACTCACTCAACCTTTTCTAGCAGTGGATGATAATAAAGAGAAATAGTTGTTAAGCAAATGTAAAGAAGAGAGAGTTGACTCACCCTACTCCAACATAAAATATGCTTTTATTCCCTTTCATTTTCGTAAACCACTGACGCCCACCAGTTAAACCCTACCAGACCTGAGGCCCTGAACCTAACTGTCCCATATACCTGGGCTCCTGAGCATTAAAGAGAAAAAACCAACATGATATAGAAAAATGTTAGTTACATGCAAACAAGTGGTTAGAATAAGATAGAGCTTGGAGACATTGTAGAAAATAGGTCTACCTTTCATCTAGCACCAATATTCCACCTTTGTGTGCCAATCCACCCAGCAGAATGAGCCTTGTTTCACACTGAGGTACCCCCATCATCTAGCACCAATATTCTACCTTTGTGTGTCAATCCACCCAGCAGGATGAGCCTTGTTTCACACTGAGGTACCCCCATCATCTAGCACCAATATTCTACCTTTGTGTGCCAATCCACCCAGCAGGATGAGCCTTGTTTCACACTAAGGTACCCCCATCATCTATTTCAGGGACACACCCTCCTTCTCTTACTATCGATCTAGCTCTAGATCTATAAAGTTCAAGATTCTCCTATCACTCAAACTATCACTGTCTGTGTCACTTGAACTGGAAACATTTGTGACACATTTTTTCACGTACTGGGCAAAGTACCAAAAATTAGGGACAGCAGCAGATCCGGAAATTACTGGAAACTAGGGACAGTGGTCTGGTAGGGTTAAAGCTCATATCGCTCCTCCCCTAATGACTCGGTTGATCTACATGCCATTATTTGAGCTCCTTGTTTATTTATCATTGTCAGACACTCATAAACAAGTGTGTACATCCTGAATGTGAGCATCAAGCAAGGATTCAGCTTACAAAGATATATCATCACAATGTGCTATATTGAGCTTCACCAATGAACATACCAGCCTTCTTGTTCAGCATTTGTAATGCTATTAAATGATAACTATTGACTACAAACAGTTATTATCTCACATGAAAGTCAAAGAAAGGCTTGGGATGTACTGATGTAATGCTATTAAAAGACAACTATTGACTACAAACAGTTATTGTCTCACATGAAAGTCAAAGAAAGGCTTGGGATGTACTGATGTAATGCTATTAAATGACAACTATTGACTACAAACAGTTATTGTCTCACATGAAAGTCAAAGAAAGGCTTGGGATGCAGCCCCCACCACCCTCAAACTGTGCTGAAGACAATCCACTGGAATGTCAACATGCAAAACACAGTGCAACATAATTTGCTAATAAGCAATTAAAGAATGACAAATGGCAAATTGTTTTCTCCATGTTGTCATCTCATGTCTTCTTAGTGCCACCAATTTTTTCCTGCTACCACAACATTTGCACATTTTTCTTCTAAAGTTAACATCTATAAATATACTCTACTTTCTAATAACTCAGATGTTTCTTTATTATGTTATACTTTTAGTGTTTTCTTAGTGACTTGTTAGCAGCCCATATGTCTTCAGGTGACACCTCTATTGATGTCTATGATTGTGACATCCATCCTACATTACTGCTGCTGTACAAGTTTTACCTTCTGTGTACTTAGCAGTTCAGTATGTTTTGAAATTTCTTATATTTCTCTATATTTCTACTTTACACCACTAACTCTATGTAATGAATGTAACAAACAAGAGGTATGACTGTTAAGTCATAGATAACGACATTATGAACTCTTATGCAGAAATGAACAGTCCTAAGTCAAATGTGGGTGACAACAGAATCCAGAATTATATATGAAGAGATGAGCTCCAAAACTATGTGTGAAGGGACTACGGGTTCCAGAAATATATATGAAGAAATAATCAACAAAGTTGTAACTATATAGTGAAGAGATAATGGATGTCAGAACTAAATGTCAAGAGATAATATTGTGACAATAGGAAGTGTTCAGAGCCTGGGCAACTCAATGACACCATCTGTACTGGTAGCAAAAAGACGATATTTAAATGTTGCATAAACCTAGTCTAGCTGTACCATCCAAGTGGTGAGCCAATGTTCAACATTTCACAAGTGTTTTCTCAAACCACGTTTTCTATCATTGATCTTGTGGTCTTCCAATTACCACAAAAATACAACCAAAAATCACAAATTTGTCAAAAATTGAGTAATAAAGCAGATTTTTATAAGAAAGTACCCCCCCCCCCCCTCAACACCTTGATTATTTATACACATAAAGCATGTAATGATACTGATGATCAATGAAAATCTAGTGAAACAACACATCCATCCCTTATGTTGGCTCCACATTTAATGTGGATCCATGCTAGCAGTTAGTGCATCTGTCTACTGATGATCAATGAAAATCTAGTGAAACAACACATCCATCCCTTATGTTGGCTCCACATTTAATGTGGATCCATGCTAAGCTGTTAGTGCATCTGTCTACTGATCAAACAGGCCTGGGTTTCATATTCTCCTATGTGATGATACTTTAACAAGCAAAAAGGGATTTGTGACTCACCCTGTCTAGAAATATAGAGCCAGAGATTCTCTAAAAGTAGTGTGACCTGATGTGATAGGGACTATACTGCTCATCCATATTATTATAGTTATGTGGAAACTAGCATAAAAATCTCTCAAGATCCCACAAAACATTATAGATATTCTTTTTTTTTAAAATTTAAATTTAAATTGAAAAAAAAAAAGATGTATTACAATTTGTGCTAATCAGACACATAAAATACAATTTGACAATATTAAATACTTTAACAAATACTAAATACAATGAGAAAAAGATAATTAAAATGATCTTAATATTGCTAAGCATTTGAAGACAGTCAAGATTAATGAAAGAAGATCATGAAGGATAGTTACTTCATATCACCATCACTGTGATGTGACCTCAAAGAGAAAGGTAAAGAATGCACTGTGGTAGGTCTAATGAATAAATGATGAAAAATGTGACAAAGAAAGAGACTACAAAAGCTGCAGAGTTAGTGCACTTAATTGGAAGCATCTGAGAAGAGTTATGTCTGGACAACCGGACCAACAACAAAGCTTTCCATGAAATCAAGGTTGGGAGAGCTGCGGTAGAGCAGTGGTTAGTGAACTGGTCTACTGAAAACAAGAGGTTGGGTTTGATCCCAAACAACGGCTTATAGGCTCACCTAGCACTAGAGATTTTCTTCTGGGTAAGAAAGACAGCACTGACATAGTGCTGGTCACATTATTTAAAAAAAAATTAAAATTGCTAGCAGTAAAAAAATATGGGCACTAATACCACATTCCACACTCAGGGTGAGCCAGAGTTTCTGATATAGACTGGACATAGGCAAGTCTATAATGACAATGTCACCAAATGACAAGCACATTAATACCACCCAGAATACTTTCTATGATTTGTGACTGACACTAACCCTAGTGCCCCCGCTGTTGTTAGCATTGTAAAGAAGTATATAACTGAGAGGAAGTTCACTAAGAATATTGTAAAAATATGAAATTATGTGTGAAGTAGCTGACTGACTGGCTGCTGTAGATTAAACAATAAAAATAGATGAGCACAGAAGCTAGGATACATTTATCAATTAATCTCTGAAGAAAATGTTTCATATCAAAATCATAACAATAGGGGGTACATAAGTGATGGATATTTTGTTTTCTTTAATTGGAGTTTTGGGGCAACTTTTAAAAGTGGATTACGGGTGTGATTGAAGGATAAACAAACTGCACTAGATTTACTTTGTATGTTTTTGTACATAACAGATACACGGAAAAATGAAGCCAACCATGCCCCCCTCTTTTTCCACCCAAACTTCACTTTGCCTATTACAAGCATGAATAAATACAATGATTGTATTCCCCAGCTGACTTCATGAGAGAGTCTGGAATCCTACTGATTGTGTCTTGATCGCAGAGAGAGAGAGAGAGAGAGAGAGAGAGAGAGAGAGAGATTCTATTCCCCAAATTGTGGACATTTGCTTCTCAGGTATTTATACTTTCCAATAATTGTATTCCCCAGATTATAGAGCATTAAAACAAAAGCTATAGTTTACTACTAGCCATAAAAGTGTTGTATTTACATGCAGTATACAACAATTGTTAACACAGTACATTATGTATTGTTCATGTTTTTTAATGTAGCAAATCAACGATATGTTTTATACATATATGTAATTGTGATGGATTTACCACAAGAGAGTGGTAGCACAGAATGATGACATAACTTGTTAGAGTGTGTAAGAATGAGATCTGTAAGAAAAAGAATTCTAGAAGCAATTAATTTAAGTGTTCATGGGAAAATGGTGATTTGACACAATAATGAACACCTTTATTGCAAACAAAATAACATTAAAAACCTGTACGTCTATACAATAAATATATATATATATGTATATATACACACAACTTATAATATCAGAACTCTTAAAGCCCTGTACAAATGGGACATGTACAATCTTATACAACATTATGAAAATACAAATTAAAACATGTCATTTATTTCCTGCCATTTAGATCACAGATGTAATGAGATAAATCAACAACTTAAAATAAAAAACAGAAATGTTCAATATAAGAAAAGGAAGAAAGAAAATGAAGTCTAAAATTAATATAAACTTGAAAAATAAGGAGGCAAAGGTACCGAAACTGAAAGTAACTCATAGTTGACTGCTTTGAGTAGGAGTGGTGAACCAGAATTATCCAGATAAAAGTCTACCTCTTTGCTGTGTCACTAGAAACAAACTAACCAGTCGGGCCAAGTGAGCAAGGATCAAGAGAAAAGGCAAACCCTTCATTTTTGGTCATAAAAAATGCCATACTGAAGTCGATGTGTTAGGTCAAAATGTATCAATATTGCAGGTTTGTTACAAACCATCTATGCATCCACTTCCTTTAAGGACAGAACACAAAGAAGACTATTAATTTCTTTAGTTGTCTTTGGGTGAATGTGAGGGAAAAAACAACAGAAAAATACAAAATAACAGACTCAAAATGGAGGCTTGACCTGGCTGGTGAACCAAAGCTGACCAAATGTTGAATTTAAGACAACAGAGGATCATGACCTAGGCAATGGTTGATGGGGTCAATGACCACAGATCTGTTGAACTTAAGAAAATAGTAAGTATGACGTAGCGCACCTTTAGTGATCAAAGTTATTTTGAACTTAAATCAAGAAAACAGATGGGCATAAACTTGTCAATCTTCAGTCAGACAAAGTCAGTAATTAAAAGGCTGAACAAGTCAACTATGACTTTTTCCCCATAGGATCCCCCTAGAAAATGACAATGCAAGGATTGCCATCAGTTCTAGGAGCTGAAGATAAGGATATAGAAGACCCAGGATAGACAGAAAGGGAGACAAGGAGATAGAGAAATAGAGAGAGAGAGAGAGAGAGAGAGAGAGAGAGTAAATTAAATAGTTATAATAAAATAACAATGAAACATAAAACACAAAATGAAACCCTTATACAGTGTGATTCTCTCACTAGGCAACCCAAACATTCCTCAAGAACTTCTTCATTTCTATATGGTATCCTTTGACAATTGACATGGAGGAAGGTTTTCAGCGTATGCTCTAGGCAGGCCATGTTTTGCAACATATGAGGTAAGTGCATTTTCAAAGAGAACCATAGAGAAATATAATTGTTGGGCTTCCTAGCTAGAGAAGAGAAATAACAACATTCATCTATGAAACATTGCTTGCCATCATTTTTTTTAGAATATTCTAGCCAGTAAACTATTACAAGAGAAACCAAATTTCACACCTCTGATCAAAGTACCACATGTTTGGTTGCAAAATTAGAGAAAAAAAAGTGACATTCTGGATGTAGGCAATTCTCTACACATGCACACGCGCACACACACATTGCAAGAATGTATTGATTAGTTGCCCTCCTGCGACTTGATTGTTTAAGCATTAACAGAAGCTTGATTGTTTATTTCTTGACGGGCTTGCCTGGTTTTGGTGTAAGTTTCTTCTTCTTAGCCATAGCCTTGACCTTTGACTGTTGCCCCACGACGCTAGCCAACCACCTGCAACGAGCCAGATCAGGACAGATCATTGATGGGATTTGATAATTAATTGACTGGAAAATGTGGTCACTGATGGCTTCAAGAATCTTGTTATATATGATTGGAATTAACTTCTCTCAACCATGGCTTTCATCTTCTCACCCTCTGTTTCATATCTCATCTGTTGCTACTTCTCTTGGGGACCAAAAACAAACATCCTTCAATCTGTTGCAATTACGTTTTGTTTTTTTAAATGCTAAATTGGGAATAAAAAAATGCTCAAAATGGAAACTGTCTCTGGCTCGGACTGCAGGTGGCTGCCTCTTTAATTATTATGTCAAGAACACTATAATCAATCTGAGGTGTACGTCAAAAGATTAGATGGTCAGATTGGACTTATGCCCCAATGGTTGTTCTGATCATCAGCAGCAGCATGCACATACTTTCTACTATATGCTGTTAGTGTGTTCAATTTGTAACATTCAACCAATTATGTATGTATGTGTGTAAGTGTTTGCCATTGAACACACCTCTAAACAATCGCCTGTTCATAACCACCTGGCCATCTGGACCTAAGTAGAACACATCACCAGTCAGTGTATAGAAAACTCAGAAAAACTTGTGGTTAAAAGTGTATTCCAGAAATTATGAGGAAAAAAGTGACACCATGGTTTCACTTAAACAACAACATGTCAAACCTCCATTTGTGTGTATGGGCCAGACTCTATTAAAATATGAGACTCTAACATACATCCACTAGATCACTGCATGTTATGGAAACCACAAAAAGCTACAAACAAAACACATATGGGGAGCCACGATAGCTCAGTGGTTAGTGAACTGGACTACAACAGACAAGGGGTAGGGTTCGATCCCAACCAACGGCTTCCGGGTTCACCCAGCCTTAAATGGGTACCGGATTTTTTCTGGAAAAGTAAAGTAGCATGGGCGTAATACCGACCACATTACCCCAAAAATCATGTGCTGAAGGTCTGTAAAATATAGGGTCACTAACACCATATTTCCCTATACGCCACTTGGCGTAACGGGGATACTTTACTTTTTACTATATGGGTGTGATGAGGACATATGTACTAAGTCTGACATAGCTTTCTACTTCTTCTAGCATTGACCCGTGATGAGCATGGATGCATTGTGTCACTAGTTTAAGGCAAGCAGCAATATCTGCACCTTCCAGCCCATCAGTCTTAGGCCTGGGTAGATTGTGGCCCTAGCAGTGACAATCTGTGACCTACCTTGAAGACTTTTAAGTGTCAAGGGTTTTTTCATCTGAGCAGAGTACTCATAGACCTCCTGTTTGTCACTTTTATCCAAGAGAGCTTGACATTCAATGAAGAGACCAAGTCACTATAAAACCATGTCTTGAAAAAAAACATTCCCACAACCTGTGGCATTTGAAATCAGGACCTTCTTGCCCACCTACAACCTGTAGTGTTTGAAATCAGGACCTTCTTGCCCACCTACAACCTGTGGCTGGTGAAATCAGGACCTTCTTGCCCACCTACAACCTGTGGCTGGTGAAATCAGGACCTTCTTGCCCACCTACAACCTGTGGCTGGTGAAATCAGGACCTTCTTGCCCACCTACAACCTGTGGCTGGTGAAATCAGGACCTTCTTGCCCACCTACAACCTGTGGCTGGTGAAATCAGGACCTTCTTGCCCACCTACAACCTGTGGTGTTTGAAATCAACACCTTCTTGCCCACCTACAACCTGTGGCTGGTGAAATCAGGACCTTCTTGCCCACCTACAACCTGTGGCGTTTGAAATCAGGACCTTCTTGCCCACCTACAACCTGTGGTGTTTGAAATCAGGACCTTCTTGCCCACCTACAACCTGTGGTGTTTGAAATCAGGACCTTCTTGCCCACCTACAACCTGTGGTGTTTGAAATCAGGACCTTCTTGCCCACCTACAACCTGTGGCTGGTGAAATCAACACCTTCTTGCCCACCTACAACCTGTGGTGTTTGAAATCAGGACCTTCTTGCCCACCTACAACCTGTGGCTGGTGAAATCAGGACCTTCTTGCCTACCTACAACCTGTGGTGTTTGAAATCAGGACCTTCTTGCCTACCTACAACCTGTGGTGTTTGAAATCAGGACCTTCTTGCCTACCTACAACCTGTGGTGTTTGAAATCAGGACCTTCTTGCCCAGAGGCCAAAGTCTTACCTCTATACCACCTAGTCATTGGCAGAGTAACATTCAATTTTGAATATGGCATCACAGCCTGGGCTAACCCATTGAAATCACATTTTGACACAACAAATCACTTTCAAAATGAGTGATCCATAAAAAAATTGAAGTACTCACACCTATACAACTAAATCAGATGAGAAACAAAATAAGTGAACCACAATAAAAGACAAACAAGCCAGTAAAATCTACAAGTTGAAGAGACTAACAGTACACTCCATGCAATGAGATAATGAAGAGATTAGAATGAGAGCAGCCAGGGACTTGTAGATGACTAGTTTGTGCCAGGATCAATGAACATGAACAGATCATCCCCCTATGGTAAACCTGGGATCAGACTGATTAGTCTGGTCAATTGAGTAGGAAGCACAAAGGGAAGGTAACCGTGAACCTCTAGATGCCATTCTGGAGCCGGATGTGTTGGGCCAGATGGTACAAATATTATAGCTTAAAGTTGTCAACTCCATTGCATCTACATCCATCTCACATCCTCTTATGGTGGCAAATAAGAAGGAGTTGCCACCAGATAAATGTAGAAAAAAAGACAATTCAGGTGCAGCTAAGGGTAGTAATCATTAAAGAACAACTATTAAGTCTCATTGTGGACACTCACCAAATGTTCACAAGTATTGACCATTCTTTACCTCATGAAAACATCCCACCTATCTGATCTTGTTACTGTCTGTGTATGTGATTTAGTAGCCATGTTGAGGTGTATGGTAGTGATTTGTCTTTAACATGTTGTACAAGTGGTAGTTGTTAAGGATGTGATTAGAGATATGTCACTAGAGATGCCTAAGCTCAGGATCTCATGAAAGTATATTCATTGACAGACTATCACTGCATGGTGCAGACATATCAGTATATTACAGAAGAATTTGAAACAGAAGTTGTGCAAGACCAGCATTAAGTTTATAGTGAAAAAGGCATATTTGAAATAAATTGAAGATTCAACCTTTGAGTCAGAGAATAGAAGCAAGTTGTGTATGGCCAGCATTACAAACTACAATGTTCACTTCATTTTGTCATTCTATGATAAGTTACTGCTAGCTTTTGTTATACAAGTCAAGCTTGTTTGGTGGGAAAAAGCAACTCATTGAACCACAGATTATCAGAGAACCACAGCACTCTCAATAATTGATGCTGGTGTATACAGGTCATGAGAGCAGAGACAAATATTAGCACATGCGCACGCATGCACAAACAGACACACGCTCTCTTCCAACAGACATTTTACAGAGCATTCTTTTTAATTACTTTTAGTTAGTTGTTTTTTCTTCTTCTTATCATTTAAAAAAAACTGAGGAAAACTTGTAAGGAGAATTTGAGAAATGATTTGATCAAACTTGAACAATTGTAACCGTCTTGGTCACTTGAGCAAAGCAACTTGTAAGGAGAATTAGAGAAATGATTTGATCAAACTTGAACAACTATAACTGTCTTGGGCACTTGACCAAAGCAACTTGCAACATGAACATACTACTACATAAAAATATCAGACTATATAATGAAAGAATGACTCAGGAAAACAAGGATAGATGGAATGAGAGTCACTAAATATGACAACAGCTGAAGCTACACAACTAATGAACTTCCACATATCTTCACTCTGATAAGACGGAAACAAGAATTTCCATACATTTTCAATACTGGAATTACGAGCGGATTTCAGCGGAAATAATTAATTTCAATGTTACTTTTCTCATCCTGAGGATGTGCACAGTACAAATTACTGTGCAGTTTGGTGAATTCATGATGTACTATTTCATGATATTTTAATAGATATTGAGAAGCAAATAGCCATTTCAAACCGAAAGAATGCAGTTTTTCAATAACAAGAATAAATTAAATAATTTATTACTTCTGACCTGGTAGTAGATCTTGCTAGTGGATCATTTTATTTATAATATATAACAGGTGAAGAAGTTACCAGCAGCCTGACAAGTCAACTCATTTACAGTAACTAAGAACAGGGACAGTGAGCTACAAGATACAATACAGGTTCTGTACAAGATCTGACACTTGAAGATCAATGGACAGAGAGAGAGTCCAGAATTTCTGACCCATATGATGTCTTTGGCTTGAAAAGACAATAAATAGAAATAGATAGGAACTAGAAATGGTGTGGTAAGGGCAATTTATGTGAACAAAATTACATCATTCAGAAGTGAATACTTTACCATTTAGACATCAAAAAATCATTCCCATGAAATGGTCAATACTTAAACTATTTATACCCTCACTGTAGCATCACTCAACACATCCATACCCTCATTGCATCATCACTCAACACATCCACATTATCATTGCAGCAATACTCAACACATCCACATTATCATTGCAGCAATTCTCAACACATCCACACCCTCACTGTATCAGATGCTTCATTGGACCAGATCAGCTATATCTAAGTCATTTAACTTAGTATGTTAATGATCGACACCAGTGACAAGACAAAACTGCGCAAAGCCAAGTCAAAGTAGTCTCACAACACAAAGAGTATAGATGTAAGTTTCCCAGTACAAAGCCAAGCCAAATTAGTCTCAAAACACAAGGAGTATAGATGTAAGTTTCCCAGTACAGAGCCAAGTCAAAGTAGTCTCACAACACAAAGAGTATAGATGTAAGTTTCCCAGTACAAAGCCAAGTCAAAGTAGTCTCACAACACAAAGAGTATAGATGTAAGTTTCCCAGTACAAAGCCAAGCCAAATTAGTCTCAAAACACAAGGAGTATAGATGTAAGTTTCCCAGTACAAAGCCAAGCCAAAGTAGTCTCACAACACAAAGAGTATAGATGTAAGTTTCCCAGTACAAAGCCAAGTCAAAGTAGTCTCACAACACAAAGAGTATAGATGTAAGTTTCCCAGTACAAAGCCAAGCCAATGTAGTCTCAAAACACAAGGAGTATAGATGTAAGTTTCCCAGTACAAAGCCAAGCCAAAGTAGTCTCAAAACACAAGGAGTATAGATGTAAGTTTCCCAGTACAAAGCCAAGCCAAAGTAGTCTCAAAACACAAGGAGTATAGATGTAAGTTTCCCAGTACAAAGCCAAGCCAAATTAGTCTCAAAACACAAGGAGTATAGATTAAGTTTCCCAGTAAAAAGCCAAGCCAATGTAGTCTCAAAACCCAAGGAGTATAGATGTAAGTTTCCCAGTACAAAGCCAAGTCAATGTAGTCTCACAACACAAGGAGTATAGATGTAAGTTTCCCAGTACAAAGCCAAGTCAATGTAGTCTCACAACACAAGGAGTATAGATGTAAGCTTCCCAGTATTAGGCCAATGTTAGTGAGCAAGACACCAGCCAAGACCTAAGCTGCAAGTGATAAGTGGCTCACAGAAGCAACAGCTGATCAAGATCCTACTAAGCTCTTTGTGGAGGCTCTGATAACAGACTAACAAGTCTAACTAACCGTGCAGGGATTGAGAGGAAAAGCAACCTAGCACTCAATGCCGAGTTGACATCAGGTTTTGTTGGTTGTTTAATTTTTATTACAAATTTTTTTTTCTCCCCAGCTTCACCTCTAGGGAAAGTCCCTAGAGCATAGGAACTGAATTTTGCATGTTAATCCATTTTTCTCTCACCGCAGCACAGGCAGATAACTTTGACTTCAGAGGTACTCATATTTTTTTCCCATCAATGAGTAATTCACGTTTCAAGCCGGGCCTCGCTGCTGAGACCAGGGTTGGTTGTCGCAGAGAAAAATCACAAATAAAAATCCCAACAACCTCTTTGTCTGGAGGACGGTGTCTTGCCTCTAGACCAACCAGCCCCCATGTTGGGTTGAAATGTTCAGATATAACATCTTGCTGTTAAGCACAAGACATTCACTCCAACAAGGCATTAAAGAATAGTAGTTGGTCGAATACAAAATGAGTCATATATGTAGAAATAATCATCACTACTTTTTGTTCCCACTACCCCTAAAGCAGCGAACCAGGTAGGTTTCTATTACTTCAGCTGGGTAGTGTAAAATAAACATGAAATTGATTATAGCAGCTAAACTATTAGAGAGACGAGACAAACAATGGCAAAAGCCTTCATCAGGTTCAAAACAATACATATACAAAAAAGTATAGATACAATTTCATGTTTTTTCTTCTCAACTTTCACCTGTTAATTGGGCATGGATGCATTGTGTTACTAGTTTACAGCAAAGCCATGATATCTGCTCCTTTCAGCCTGACACATCCATCTCTGACATGGATTAGAGATTTGCTTACAAATTTGTGCCTGGACAGTAGCCATTCTTGTCCTACTCTTTTTGACTTTAAACTGCCATGGGCTTCTTTAACGTGCACTAATGCACACAATTACTGTTTTTTGTCCTTTTCCAAGAGGGCTAGACGTTGGATCTCATTACCCAGAGACCATGGGAGGGTAAAGCTACAAAGAAACCAAGGGCTTGATGTCTACAAAATTCCCCTCGCCTGTGGTGGGGATTGAACCTTGCCTGCTGTAAGCAGTATGAATTGTACTCGTGGTTGAAAAAAAAATACCCCTGCGGTCAACCCAGTCGCTGGCAGAAATGGGTACCAGGGTAGTACTCTGGGAAGGTGAGGAATGCTGCCTCCCATCGTAAGTTTTGATGCTTGAAGCAACACTATGCAGAAGTCTCCAAACACATCTGGATAGGCAGCTGAGCACATATTGGTGAAAAATGCGCATGATAAGATGCAGATTCAAGTCTCGTACCTTACCCTGCCTTGACCTTCATCAATGAAACTTTCAGCTGTTCTTGGTACTATCTTAGCAGTAATTGGATAACAAAATCAGTGGCATTTTTTATTGCTCTTGCCAATCTATTAACTGATAAGAGATAACAAAATTAGTGGTAAAAATCAAGTACTCTTAGTATAGAATACAGTTTGACTTTGGTGTACAGAAGTTGATGAATGAATATATCAACACACCAGTAGTGTCTGTGGTGTCATAATTGATGGTTTCTCTATAACCCATCCCACACCAAGTAAACCCTAACACACCAAATGGCCTATTAGCTACCAACACTCAGTACACAGTTTTCATCTTTTCTTTGAACCTCCAAAAAGCTAACAGGAAAAAAAGAAAAACAAAAATCAAACTTACTGTTTCTGTGATTCAATTTGACATCGCTTATATGCCTCCACTGTTTGTGTTGGCACGAGGGCTGCCAGTTCTAGAGCATCTCTCATTTTACACAGGATATCATAGTTCTCTTTCCCTCTAACCTGGAGATATTATGAACATCTCTCTGATTATCAGTTATTAAAAGTGCTTCTATAACTACCTTGGACATACTATAACCAGTGATGGAAAATGTACAACTGAAATAAACAAAAGAATAGGAATGGCAAAAAGTAATTTTAATGTCATGAAGGACATACTAACATCAAAACAAATAACACCAGAGCTAAAACTAAGAATAGCAAAATATTACATCTTCTCAATATTCCTATATGGTGCTGAAACATGGACATTAGACAAGAAAACAGAACAGAGAATTGAAGCCTTTGAAATGTGGATATATAGAAGAATAGGTAGAATTGGATGGAAGGAAAAGAAAACAAATGACAAAGTCTTAAAACAACTAAAAATGAAAAGAGAACTTCTGAACACAATTAGAACAAGACAAATGCGATTCTTAGGTCATGTTAAAAGACACAACAGCCTACTGAAAGTGATCCTGGAGGGGAAAATACAAGGTAAAAGAGGCAGAGGCAGACCAAGATTAACATGGACGAGTAACATCAAAAGATGGACAAATCAACCGATGACAACCTGCACCATCAAAGCAAGAGATAGAGCAAAATGGCGCTCCATGGTAGCCAACCTTCGTTGCGGAGACGGCACTCAATGATGATGAAAAGTGCTTCAATCATTGATATGTATATCAATTTTGCTGATTAGTCTTGCAAAGCAACACACACATTTAAGATAAATTGTGTCCCATGGTATATTTAACTGCCACAGAGGAGAGAAGAATTAAATTTCGCCATCTGCCTGAACAGAGCCAGTATTCAGACAGCAATACCAGAATGTTTGATTGTATCTTTTATCAACAAAACAACCCAGGTTTCAGATAGCAATACCAGAATGTTTGATTGTATCTTTTATCAACATAACATTCCCATGTTTCAGATAGCAATACCAGAATGTTTGATTGTATCTTTTATCAACATAACATTCCCAGGTTTCAGACAGCAATACCAGAATGTTTGATTGTATCTTTTATCAACATAACATTTCCATTATACCATTATTTCTGTATTTTTGCACCAGAAACTGGTACCTGAAACCATTCCACTTGTTCCAGTGACCCATGTCATTTGAATTTGAAGATCTAAATATGGCTCCAAGGAAGATCTAAATATGACTCCAAGGAAGATCTATATATGACTCCAAGGAAGATCTAAATATGACTCCAAGGAAGATCTATATATGACTTCAAGGAAGATCTAAATATGACTCCAAGGAAGATCTAAATATGACTCCAAGGAAGATCTAAATATGACTCCAATGAAGATCTAAATATGACTCCAAGGAAGATCTATATATGACTCCAAGGAAGATCTAAATATGACTCCAAGGAAGATCTATATATATGACTCCAATGAAGATCTAAATATGACTTCAAGGAAGATCTAAATATGACTCCAAGGAAGATTTATATATGACTCCAAGGAAGATCTAAATATGACTCCAAGAAAGATCTATATATGACCCCAAGAAAGATCTATATATGACTCCAAGGAAGATCTATATATGACTCCAAGGAAGATCTAAATATGACTCCAAGGAAGATATATATATATATATGGCTCCAAGGAAGATCTAAATATGGCTCCAAGGAAGATCTATATATATATGACTCCAATGAAGATCTAAATATGACTCCAAGGAAGATCTATATATGACTCCAAGGAAGATCTAAATATGGCTCCAAGGAAGATCTATATATGACTCCAAGGAAGATATATATATATATATATGGCTCCAAGGAAGATCTAAATATGGCTTCAAGGAAGATGTAAATATGGCTCCAAGGAAAATCTATACATATGACTCCAAGGAAGATCTAAATATGACTCCAAGGAAGATCTAAATATGGCTCCAAGGAAGATCTATATATGACTCCAAGGAAGATCTATATATGACTCCAAAGAAGATCTATATATGACTCCAAGGAAGATCTAAATATGACTCCAAGGAAGATCTATATATGACTCCAAGGAAGATCTATATATGTGACTCCAAGGAAGATCTATATATGATGTACTTGTGGCAGTGTCCCACTGCAGGCACAGGATGTTCCAAAATTATGCCTTGTCCAATGCACAAATTGGCATAATCTTTTTGTAGATGGCAGTGTGCCAGACTTTTCAGGTTTTGGTAAGGAGAGATAATGCCACTCCTTCTGGACTCTTTTAGTTTCAAGCTTGTGGCAGTGGAGCCAGGTTTTATCTCCGGTAATAATTCTCATTAGGAAGCCATAACCTTCTGATCTACAGAAGAGGAGAAGCCCTTCCTGTTAACTGTTGTTCGTTATTATCTGTTCAATGAACATGTCTAATTTAATTCTGGACCAGTTGCCATGATACCCACAAAGATGCAGAGAATAATATTGTGGTGTGTTGAGCTATGTCTAGTCATACAAACAGCAATCATTAACATTAAGTGGTGGTTTTCCTTCACTGGAATAATTACAATGGACTGGAGTTACAATGCAGAGTGCCTAATCCTATTGATAACTGTCTGTCACAGAAACTGCACCTCAATTCGTACTCCACATGAACATTTGCTTAGTGACACACATGCACCACCATATTATCATTTCCATTCATTGATTAACTGCAATATGCTTCCCCTTTTCACTGCTCACAAATATATTAAGGAGTGTGGTTCATCTTTGATGCTATCTCAAGTGTTGCAGCCATCATGACACACCTACTGTGACAGCTTTTTGCTTGTCTGTGCCCTGTCCACACATGGGTAACAATACTTACAGAATGACAGCACAGTTTTTCTCATTTTTATTGACATTTTTAAAAGCTTTATTTGACTTACCTAAAAGAAAACGGGGATATATTAACATAACTAAAATAATTCATTATAAGAATGCTACATATACAAAGGAAAAACTAAGATATGAAATATTACAAGAAAAAAACTAGTGTCCAATTTCGATACTGACTGCAAAGTTTCCTGACTGTACAGGGTGGAAATAAGTATACAACAACATAGGTAGAAGTAGGCAGAAACTACAGTTCTAGCCTGGAGGTATGAGTAAATAACAAACAAAAATGGAGGTATAATTGGGAGAATTTGCAAACACAAAGTATGATGATGGTACTAACTTTAGAAACAAACATTCATAAAGTGGGAGCTGGAAAACCCTTACTCTGATAATGATATGTATCTACCATATACAGTTGAATGGTAACATGGATGAGCACTGACCCCCTCACTTTTAAATGCTGTCACCTAAAATGTAATACTTGACTCTCCTACAACATTATAATAAGTCATGGGATGTTTGACTTTTACCTGCAGCTAAATACCAGCAAGCTAATGAGTGCTAGACAGGAAACTCCATATGGAGAAAGGGAGAGAATAAAAGTGAGCAAGAGAGAATGAGACTGAAAGAGAAATAATAAATAGGTGAAACTTAGAAGTATCTTCTTCCTCTTCCATTCAACTCCCTACGCTGCCGAGGCTCTCAAGGGAAGTAAAGAACTGTCGCGCTGTTCCCTACCAGGCATGTTTGTAAGAGGTAACTAAGGAGGGTTCGTCATATGACTGGTTATCCCATACTGTAAAAAAAATAAGCTGCAAAAACTTGACAAACATGGACAATCTGAGTAGCTTGTCAACCATAAGTTACAGAAAAATGGCAATAAGTGACAAGTACATAATGAGTGTTCAATGCTGGTGAATACCATGGCTATTTTTGATACATGCACATTGTATTATAGAAAGTGTAAAATAAACACACAATGGTATTAAGCAGCTAAACTAATAGAGTGGCGAGACAAACTATGTTTTGGCAAAAGTCTTCATTAGGTACACAACAAAAAATATGCAAAGGTCAAATCATTATTCTAAAAGAACAAAGATTCAAACACGAAAGTCAAACACTGCTGATCTGTAAAGAAGCTACTGTGATAGGAATATTTGTAGATGTGGCTTCATTACTCTCAGGAGAAGATTTAATGAAGTGGCTGATTAGGATGAGATGTGAACATAATGTGGCTTGGTCAATAAACTGAGATGTAAACATAATGTGGCTTGGTCAAAAAACTGAGATGTAAACATAATGTGGCTTGGTCAATAAACTGAGATGTAAACATAATGTGGCTTGGTCAATAAACTGAGATGTAAACATAATGTGGCTTGGTCAAAAACTGAGATGTAAACATAATGTGGCTTGGTCAATAAACTGAGATGTAAACATAATGTGGCTTGGTCAATAAACTGAGATGTAAACATAATGGTGGCTTGGTCAATAAACTGAGATGTAAACATAATGGTGGCTTGGTCAATAAACTGAGATGTAAACATAATGTGGCTTGGTCAAAAAACTGAGATGTAAACATAATGTGGCTTGGTCAATAAACTGAGATGTAAACATAATGTGGCTTGGTCAAAAAACTGAGATGTAAACATAATGTGGCTTGGTCAAAAAACTGAGATGTAAACATAATGTGGCTTGGTCAAAAAACTGAGATGTAAACATAATGGTGGCTTGGTCAATAAACTGAGATGTAAACATAATGGTGGCTTGGTCAAAAAACTGAGATGTAAACATAATGGTGGCTTGGTCAAAAAACTGAGATGTAAACATAATGGTGGCTTGGTCAATAAACTGAGATGTAAACATAATGGTGGCTTGGTCAAAAAACTGAGATGTAAACATAATGTGGCTTGGTCAATAAACTGAGATGTAAACATAATGGTGGCTTGGTCAATAAACTGAGATGTAAACATAATGTGGCTTGGTCAAAAAACTGAGATGTAAACATAATGTGGCTTGGTCAATAAACTGAGATGTAAACATAATGGTGGCTTGGTCAATAAACTGAGATGTAAACATAATGTGGCTTGGTCAAAAAACTGAGATGTAAACATAATGTGGCTTGGTCAATAAACTGAGATGTAAACATAATGGTGGCTTGGTCAAAAAACTGAGATGTAAACATAATGTGGCTTGGTCAATAAACTGAGATGTAAACATAATGTGGCTTGGTCAATAAACTGAGATGTAAACATAATGGTGGCTTGGTCAATAAACTGAGATGTAAACATAATGGTGGCTTGGTCAAAAAACTGAGATGTAAACATAATGGTGGCTTGGTCAATAAACTGACATGTAAACATAATGGTGGCTTGGTCAAAAATGAGATGTAAACATAATGTGGCTTGGTCAATAAACTGAGATGTAAACATAATGGTGGCTTGGTCAATAAACTGAGATGTAAACATAATGTGGCTTGGTAAAAAAACTGAGATGTAAACATAATGTGGCTTGGTCAATAAACTGAGATGTAAACATAATGGTGGCTTGGTCAATAAACTGAGATGTAAACATAATGTGGCTTGGTCAAAAAACTGAGATGTAAACATAATGTGGCTTGGTCAATAAACTGAGATGTAAACATAATGGTGGCTTGGTCAAAAAACTGAGATGTAAACATAATGTGGCTTGGTCAATAAACTGAGATGTAAACATAATGTGGCTTGGTCAATAAACTGAGATGTAAACATAATGGTGGCTTGGTCAATAAACTGAGATGTAAACATAATGGTGGCTTGGTCAAAAAACTGAGATGTAAACATAATGTGGCTTGGTCAATAAACTGAGATGTAAACATAATGTGGCTTGGTAAAAAAACTGAGATGTAAACATAATGGTGGCTTGGTCAAAAAACTGAGATGTAAACATAATGTGGCTTGGTCAATAAACTGAGATGTAAACATAATGGTGGCTTGGTCAAAAAACTGAGATGTAAACATAATGTGGCTTGGTCAATAAACTGAGATGTAAACATAATGTGGCTTGGTCAATAAACTGAGATGTAAACATAATGGTGGCTTGATCAAAAAACTGAGATGTAAACATAATGTGGCTTGGTCAATAAACTGAGATGTGGATAATGTGACCAGGACAATAGGGTGAGGACATTATCTCTAGGATGGTAGAGTGAGATACGAACAGTGTGAACAGCAAATATGACAGCATGATATAAGGAATAACATGAACAGCAACTATAACAACATGGGGTGCTCACAGAGTGACATGCAATGAGGTAAGGACAGTACAGAGGTGCATCTAGAGATCTCAATTAATAGAACAAAAAGACTGACCAACTTACTTGCAGATTATACATTTTTGAATCATCACTAAACCTTCTCTTTCTAGACACACTTGTGATTTCTGTGTCCACAGTGACTGTTGGCGTCGCTGCAGACTGACCTTTATTGACAAAGATCATGAATTTGATCAACAATTCTTTTAAGTTTAAAGACGTATAATAAACCCTGACACATACACACTGTTGCCTGTGTTCATCTGTTACATTTTTCAACACATATTTCAAATTTTGTTTATCAATTATACATATTAGTCCTCACATAGTTTGTAAATATTTCAACTTGTGTGTAACGTTTATCAATCCATACAAGTCTTTACATTAAAAAATATGTTCATCAATAACATCATTCTATCCTCTCACTCTCTTCTTGCTCCTCTCACACACATATACTTCACCTTATTACAACATTGTTCAATCCTCACACATATACTTCACCTTATTTACAACATTGTTCAACCCCCACACATATACTTCCCCTTGTGTACAACATAGTTCAATCCTCACACATATACTTCACCTTGTGTACAACATTGTTCAATCCTCACACATATACTTCACTTTGTGTACAACATAGTTCAATCCTCACACATATACTTCAAAACTATATGGGCCTCTACAAGAACTACAATAAACGGTAACATTTATACAAGAAATGACATTGCAGATGCAGACAATACTTCAGGTCAATGAAAGATAGATTGGTTAAATATAGCATTTTTAAAAATTTAGACTTATTCACTCTGACACAGATTAGCACTTTGTAATTATTCACTAAAAAAATTGTAATTAAAAAAATAAATAGGCTTATCTTACAGTAATAAAATATTATAAAAGAATTCTGTCAGCAAGAAAATTTAACAAAGAGAAACATTTCTCACCATTCCTGATAACTCCTTTGATGGGCTGTGACATTTTCTCATCAGCCTTCCTGTCTCGACCAGGGCAGGCACAGATCCTGACTTCTACAGCTCTTCTACCCAACACTGAGCCCTCTCTTTCTAGAGTGAACACAATCTGCAGGGGCCGCCGGTTAGGTCCACCCACACAGGAGCCCAAACACATGAACTGGAAAAGGTTTGTGACCCATTCAGATCCAGCTTGTGGCATCTCATGAGGAAGAACCACACTCTGGCGGTTCGTGTAAGTGTCATCAAAATACCTGGCCAGCTTATGTTCACAACGAACTAAGTGTGAAGGTGCCGGGTGCTTTTCGTTGTGCTCCTTAGATACAGCATGGTTTGGGCACCGCCTCACCACTTCCTGTACATGTTCTGGTTTCATGAAGATCGGCATGGCACGAATGATTGTGCCTGTTGGTGTCTGAAGGTGTGTCTTAAATCGGACAGGACAAGTGGTGGCCATCCTCACGTAGAGCTTTTTCAGACTCTCTGAATACTGCAATAAAAGCAATTACAAATGACTTCATGCAGACAACAATTTCTTGGCTTAAATATAGCTCTAAAGATCCACATAATTTATGAAACTAGAAAACCCACTTGCACTGTTATATATCAAACACACAGTTCATACAATAACCATAATGTTCTAAGTTACACAAACAAAGTTAGGGCCCAAGACGATGTACAGCATTTGGCTGAAAGCTGACTGTTTGAATCAACATTAATGAGCCTAAAATGGATCAGGAACCAACACAAATTCCCAGTGATGTAACTGCTTTATTTACACCATACATGTTGTGCTTAACATAGACAACAAAGTTATTTTTTAAAGAAAATTGGTTTTAAATTAAATCTGTTTGGAGGCGAAGGCGCGCCTCACAGCACCAGAGCTGGAAGTTGTCAGCGACCCACAGCTGATGGCTCGTGCCAGGATCAGTGAACCAGAACCATCCAGACCCTGCTCCACCTCTCCACGGTGCCTCCAGTAACAGGCTAACCTGTCTAGTCAGGCCAAGCGAGTAAGGATTAAAGACAACCAGGTATTCAAAAACACCGTGTTGAAGTCGGATATATTGGGCCGAAAGGCGCAAATATCAGTTATACTGCAAACCACAACACATTGCAGACATGCCCACTTAACGTCCTTTTAAGGGCGGATGATGAAGAGGTATACTCCTTTAATCATCGGCCAAAAGCAAGCAAATTAAATCTGTCTTGTAAATTGGTTATATATATGAAGACAAAATAGTCTACAATTTTAACTTATTTGAATGGAACAAAACTCCACCACTGGAAAGGAATTCTCAAATTGTCGTTCACAGTAAAAATATGGTTGGCAAGCTGAAGTAGCTCAGTGTGAATACTCATATTACATAATATCAGCAACACAGAGATGAACAGTGTGAACCAGACATGGAGCACACCTCAGAGGATGGCCATAAACTGCACAAAAAGGAAAAAAGATAGTGTTATTGCCCTACAGGACACCACTGTGTGTATTGGTCACTGACTGCTTTATCTGTCTGGTTAAAGAAAATAATAATATCTGAGGAAAATAAAAATAATACAGGTGAGAAAAATAAGAATAAAATCTCTCTCTCTCTCTCTCTGCGATCAGGACTCAATCAGAGTAGGATTTCAGACTCCCACATGAAGTCAGCTGTCAGGCTAAGTGTGTTGATCGCCCCCACAGACAGAACATCACAAGTAGAGTTCGCCAGATCCACTCTGATTGAACACCCGTTAATACGTTGCACTGTGTTCTGCGCCAGTGGCCCAGTGCATCCGATTTCAGCCAGCATTTTATTCGGGTTTGCTTTCCCTAGCCTTTGATTGTCCCCAATCTTCCTGCAAGGCAGCAGGTTGTCTTTTCTGTAGGGGGATTCTGCCCTTAGATGGTCGGCCCTCCCAGGTTTACGAGCACCATCTGCCCGAGTCACTAGAGGTGACTAACACAGACATGCACACACAAATATGTGAGATATGACTAACACAGACATGCACACAGCGATACGAGGCATGACTAACACTGACACACATCAAGATATATGACACATGACTAACATAAACATGTACATAAAGATATGAGATAAAACTGACATAGACATGCACACACAAAGATATGACACATGCCTAACATAGACATGCACACAAAGATAAGAGATATGACTAACATAGATATGCACACACAAAGATATGAGATGGGACTAACATAGCCATGCACACACAAGGATATGAGATGTGACAAACACAGACATGCACACACAAAGATATGAGATATGACTAACATAAACATGCACACAAAGATATGAGATATCACTAACCAAGACATGCACACACAAAGATATGACATATGACTAACACTGGTGCGCACCAAGATATGAGATATGACTAAACACAGACACACATAAAGATATGAGACATGATTAACACGGACGTACCAAGAAATGAGATATGACTAACATGACACACACCAAGATATGAGCCATGACCAGCACACACAAGCCAAAATATGAGCCATGGCTAGCACAGAAACACATCAAGATATGAGCCATGGCTTCACGGAAAAACACCAAGAAATGAACCATGTCTAGCACAGAAACACATTAAAGTGTCCATATGCTTGGGCTTGTTGTAATCGGCAGACTCTTCTGAACGTGGGAATCACAGGTTTCGTTCAAACAGTTGTCCACAGATTTGAGAGTGCAGTCTGACCCATAGAACGTTCTATTGCATGTACAGATTCCCGATTGACTGTTGACAGGTGTCGTTGAAACAGTTGTCCGGACATTTGAGAGTACATATGATGCCACAGCCATCAGAACACATCTGTTCGCATTGTAGCCCAAAATTACCATCGGGACAAGTGTCATTCGGTTGGCTTACCACGGCAACAGCCGGGGTTCGTAATCCTGGCGAGGACACCTGGGTTTTACTAATTCCCTAAAAATTAGTAGGAGCCGCGATAGCTCAGTGGTTAGTGAACTGGACTACTACGGACAAGGGGTAGGGTTCGATCCCAACCGACGGCTCCGGGTTCACCCAGCCTTAAATGGGTACCGGATTTTTTCTGGGAAAGTAAAAGCAGCACGGGCGTAATACCGACCACATTACCCCAAAAATCATGTGCTGAAGGTCTGTAAAATATAGGGTCACTAACACCATATTTCCCTATACGCCACTTGGCGTGACGGGGGGTACTTTACTTTTTTACTTTACAAGTGTCATTACAGGTATAGCCAAGATGTTTACATAGTAGGCATTTTCCGGATTTTTCCTCAAATAAAGGACATACACTGAGACAAGACCCGGAACAGTCGTGTCCATAGATCCCATGTGAACAGTTGCCTTGACAAGTACCTATGATGACATTCTATATATAAAATCAATAATGGCTTTCTGCTATGAAAATAGAAACAAGTTGGCACCAAGACAAAACTTACAGTCCATGTTGTCGACTTTGTCTCTTTTGAGGGCTGAGAGAAACTTATCTCAAATCCATACTCCCCTGGGTAATCAGTGCTGAAAATGTGCAAGAAACCAAACATTACTTGTGGGTAATGGTTGATAATAGTTCATAGTTTGAATCCTGACTGGTGAGTTCAAACATACAAACAGGTACATTCATAGTGCAAAACATAAGCCACAAAAACTTCACAAACATATATATGGCCTTTAGCACCTTCACAGACAGCTAGTAGCAGGCAATTATGATTTGTTTGGTAGCTTATTAGTTGTCTTATGTTGGATGCTGTTTTATGAGCTGCTTCTCTCGTGACTCAACCGGCCAATATTGGGTAGACAGATCCTAACGCTGACAAACATGGACAAGTTAAATAAAAGAAAAAGGGCACAGAGGAGAAGGCTAAAATATATTTGTAGACGACATTATGGAAGCAGAGATGAAGAACATGGAGCGATCTTAAGGAAATGGCACCAAACAGGACAGCTTGGAAAGTGTCTGCTGAAGGCCTAAACTCCACAGAGAATTGAAAGGTAAAAGAACAAAGATATAGATCTTATAGAAAAAGAGGAAACAGCAAAACTGCCATTATGTCACAGAGTGGCTATCTATCTATCTATTGTCCCTCTGAGTCAAGGACAGCTTATGGGGCAGAACTTCTAGACTCTTCTGTCCAACCATCTTTGTTATATCAAGTGTCAGACCTTGTTACATCAAGTGTCAGACCTTGTTACATCAAGTGTCAGACCTTGTTACATCAAGTGTCAGACCTTGTTATATCAAGTGTCAGACCTTGTTACATCAAGTGTCAGACCTTGTTACATCAAGTGTCAGACCTTGTTACATCAAGTGTCAGACCTTGTTATATCAAGTGTCAGACCTTGCACAGACTAGTATTGTATCTTGCATGGCTCTGTTCCAGGCAAGTCGTTTAATCTCGGCAAGGAAGCTGATGCCAGCTGTTGTTGCCTCTCATGTCAGTGCTCTTGTAAGTGTTTCTCTAGGCCAGCCTCTTTTTATTCTACCCTCTGGTTCCCATTTGAGTGCTTCACCGAATCTGTCTGAGGGGAAAACTCTCAGAATATCTCGGCTCAACAAAATCTTCAGCTATGATCTGCCCAAAAAGTGCAATCAAGAGAATAATATGTGCTGTGATAAATGTCAAGCAATAGGGCTGGATAACTTATGTGATCACGAGAAATTCAGTAACAATCACAAAAACTGCCACACAGTGAAATCTGGGGCAAAGATGAAATAGTGGCAGACCAATAAACCTGGAAGATAGTGGAAGTGAGTTATATAAGTGAGTTATAAATAGTGTGGATCAGACACGGGGCACTCTGAAAAGGATGGCGATGAATTGCAGAAAGTGGAGGAACTTTGCTGCCATAAGTCTACCTTTCATTGAATGCCTTGTCAGTTTGTGATCAAGGGATGTAGAGGGTAGCAATACCTCATGGTCTCTTTTCTCCCTCTCTCTTCTTTAGAAAGTTGAGCTGCTATTTTCCTTTCTCCTCATATAATTACTTTATCAGGTATACAACTTGAAAGGCTGTATGATTAGCATGGAATAAAACTATTGTCATAATCTTATACCATATCCATACTAAAGGTTGGCTACCATGGAGCTCTATTTCACCCTGTCTCTTCCTCTGATGGTGGTATATTCCTGTCATCAGTTCTCCTATCCATCTCTTGATGTTGCAAGTCCACTTTTGCCTTTGTCTGACTTTGCCTTGTGTGCTCTATATTTTCCCTTCCAAGAAGACAATGTTACTGTGTCTCTTATATGTCAATAAAATGTCATTTATCTGTTGTAGACTGTATGAATACTAAAGGAAACCATCAGAAAAATGGTAGGAACAAAACCCTGTCAAGAATATATAAAACAACAACAACTTAAATGGTTTGGCCACCTGATCAGAATGAATCCTCACCAATTACCATCAAGGATGCATGGAAAAAGACCAAGAGGAAGACCCAGAAGAAGATGGATAGATGCAGTGACAGAGACATGTAACAACAAAGAAAAATCACTAATTCAGGCAGTTCGAGCCGCTCCAGAACGACAAATGATATAACCATCACACCTTTTAGGTATCAGTGTAAAGAGAAAGAAGAAGATGGATAGATGCAGTGACAGAGACATGTAACAACAAAGGAAAATCACTAATTCAGACAGTTCGAGCAGCTCAAGAATGACAAATGATATAACCATGACACCTTTTAGGTATCAGTGAAAAGAGATAAGAAGAAGATGGATAGATGCAGTGATAGAGACATGTAACAACAACAAAAAATCACTAATTCAGACAGTTAGAGCAGCTCAAGAACGACAAATGATATAACCACGACACCTTTTAGGTATCAGTGAAAAGAGAAAAGAAGAAGATTGTATGAAATAGTAATATAATAATATAATAAACTATAATAACCTAATGGCATAATTGTCAAACTTCTGAACATTTCTAGAAGATTAGAACTTGTAAAATTATAATTAAAATGCAAAGAAAAGATAAAACGTGAAGATAATGTTAATGGGGTGTATTATTTAGGACACTAAGCTTTTGAATCATCAAGAACATTGGTCCAGAGAGTTAACCAAGAGTAAGCAAATGTATCATAGAATATATTAAGTATCCTAGAATATAATATAGATGGCACATGTATGCTATTAATATGTTTATTATTATATTTTGTGCAATATAATTATGTTATGTTTAAACAATACAGAATGGCTATTGCTGCCAGTTGCATGACACCTCTGACCACAATAGAATACTCACTTGGATGGTACTGTGGGCATAGGCGAGGTTACTGTATTGTGAGGTGAGTATGATGGTGATGTGATGGCCTGAAGGAAAACATTAAAAACTGTGATACATTAGCAAGAAAAGAGCATAATATTCTGAGATTTTTCTTCATAAATAAGGTAATTTCCAGACAGGATGAGAATGCATGATAGTCAATGACAAGAAGAAAAAAAGAAAGAATCCTGGCATATCATTAGTGTCAATATATTTTTGTAATCATCAGTACATTGTGCTACCAATGCAAGACCAGGACCCTAGGCTCAAAAACAATAAGAAAAATAACAGAGATGAAATGTGTTAGATGAATAACAGAAGACAGTCTGAGAGATAAGGTCAGAAATGAAGATCTGAGAAAAAAGGTAGGAGTTGTTCCCACCATAGGATACATAAACAAACAACAGACATAATGGTTTGGTCACATGATAAGGCAGAAAGAACAAAACAATATACAACAAGCTTTCGATAAACATTGCGAGAACACCAGACTCAAGGGTCGACCATGAAAAAGATGGATTGATAGAACATTAGAAACACCTGGAAACATAACAGCAACAGAGGCCAACAAATGAGCAAATGACCGTAAATTATGTCTCCCCTCGACGCTGATGAATATCAAAATAAGGAAGGAAAAGAAGAGCACAGTTTTGGGAGCCGCCCCGATGGCTGTGTGGTTAGTACTTTAACTACTTATCGAAAGGATCCTGGTTCAATTCCCAGTGGTAGTGAAGTTTTGTTTGACCAGAGTTTAGTGGGCCCTCGAGATAGTTCTTGGAATTGTTCAAGGCAGCCTGGTATCATACCAACCACATCAAAAATGTGCAGTAGTTCAAGGAGAAATATGGTTCTATCTATCTACTGTCCTTTCGAGCCGAAGACGGCACATAGGGCAGAACCACAATCTCAAAAAGAGAAACCTTGCGTGCCAAAATGGGGGTTAAGGCAAAAAAATGCAAATGAATGCATAAAACTGCGACGATCAACATCCTTAGTCGCCTCTTACGACATGCCTGGAAGGTCACTATTCTTTACCTCCTTCATAATGAGGCCCCGGTAACACACAGGCGAAATATGGTTACTAACACTATATTCCATATCCCAGTGTGTAAGAAACTTTATACTGGCATTTTAGGGTAATGTGGCCTGCAGATGAACGACATTAAAGAGTGGGTAAAAAAGGAAATGCTAAATGAATGCCATCATGAGATTCTATATCATCTATCTATCTATCTATCTATTGACCTTTCGAGCCGTAGCCGGCCCATAGGGCGTAGACCAAGATACTCCTTCTCTTATCTGAATTTCTGTTCTAGCAGTTTTCAATTCTTTTAAAGATATTTTATCCAATCTCGCCATTTGTCTCTGTTCTGTGTAAGCAGCTCTATCTTATTGAGGGAGCCAAATCCTGCTGCTCTTGCCTCTCTCATCAATGTTCTTCTCAGTGTCTCTCTGGGTCTTCCTCTTTTTCTCCTATTTGTTGTTTTCCACATGAGGGCTTGCTTTGCTATTTGGTTATTATCTCTTCTCATTACATGTCCAACATATGGCCATCATCTTTTCTTTATTAGTGAAGATATTAGTGGTTGATTGGCGATTTCTCTAATTTCCTCGTTTGTTTTGAATTCGTTCCACGCTATACCAAGTATTTTCCTTAGACATTTATTTTCAAATGCGTTCAACTTTGTTTCTATATCTCTTGTTGTTTTCCAGCTTTCACACGCATGCATAAGGATTGATGGTACATTTGATTTGAAAAGTCTAGGTTTTGTGTTTGTGCTGATGAGTTTTGATTTCCACAACTTTTCAAGGCTTCTGAAAGGCATTGCTGCTTTAGCTATTCTGATTCTAATTTCTTTGCTTGTATCCCCTTCTCGATCAATGTGACTTCCAAGATAGATAAAGTGATCGATTCTTCTATATTATACAAAACATATATTAAAAAGGCGATGGAAGAAAAGCTAGTGGTATACCAAAAGTGGGAGCCGCGATAGCTCAGTAGTTAGTGAACTGGACTACCACGGACAAGGGGTAGGGTTCGATCCCAACCGACGGCTTCCGGGTTCACCCAGCCTTAAATGGGTACCGGATTTTTTTCTGGGAAAGTAAAGCAGCACGGGCGTAATACTGACCACATTACCCCAAAAATCATGTGCTGAAGGTCTGTAAAATATAGGGTCACTAACACCATATTTCCCTATACGCCACTTGGCGTGACGGGGGTACTTTACTTACTTTACTTTTTAACACCATATTTCCCTATACGCCACTTGGTGTGACGGGGGTACTTTACTTTTTTATACCAAAAGTATACTTGCAATATTTGAGTAAAAGCTACAACATCAATGGACATTGGTTGAGGCTGCAAGAATAGTTAGAACCAAAACTTTGTCTTCTTCTTCTGCGTACACTTCTAGACATCATTATTAAGGCTCAAGCTGGTGACATCTCCATACAGCTTGTCCTGGTACCAGTGATGGTCGCAGGAACCTTCTCTGTTGATCATATGTTGAGCCTGATTGTAGCAAATGTTCAGCGGCCTTTCTGTCTTATCACAGTCACATTCATCTGAGGTTCATATCCTTCTAGATCTCTCTAGACATCAGAAGGGGTATAAGAGGATGCAAAGAGAGAGAAGGATAAAACAAAAAACATAAGGTTTAATTGTCAACCTTACCAAGCTAATGTCTTATTGAAAGTTATATGAGACTGTGACAATAACAAATACAAATTGATAGAGAAGGACAAGACAGCAATTCATGCAAGTGGAGAAAGATAAGGAAGTTTCCAAAAAACAGTTCACACTCTCAAATGAATGAATGGAACACACACACAGAAAGGGAACTGCAAGATGGTTGAAGAGATGTGGGGAAAAAATGGCAAAATATTTCTGGAGGCAGGCTGTGATATTTTGTTTCACTGGTGGATGACAGTTGAGTTTTGGGTGGGTTGGACTGTCATTTTCCAATCAGTAAAACGTCGCTTTGATCCCCAAGTGGGTCAAAAAATGAGTTCCTACTGAAGGTGAAATAAAATCACTAACCACATGGCAGTTGTGGCATGCAGACTTTATAGATCAGCTTCTAGAGACATCTTGGCAGATTCCAGAAAGTAGGATTAACCTCTGTGAAGATGCTTGCTTTAAATATTTTATTTTGATAGTGGAGAGGATAGTTGTTGCATGAGGGATGTACTCATGTTGTAGAACACAGCATACACCAGACATATTATTTCTTTGGTCAAGGAGATAAGGCCATTTGCCACTGGGAGAAGATTTGCTTTGTTTTTTTGGGCCATTCCTATCATTCCCAGCTTTCACCACTATTACCATAGGCGATCTTTCTATCCTATCTATTCCATCGCATCCATCTTTCATTCACCTGAAGTAATGTCTATATCTATATTGTCATTATTTGGATAAACTTTTCTGGGTTTTTTTTGGTAGTTCTTTCAGGGGCCCATTTAGTTTTGCCTGAAGTGTTGTATTTATGGGTTTTCCTTACTGTATTATTAATGATAATAGTAATGAAGAGGTTCTGAGAGAGGTCAAAGCAAAAAGAGAGCTAATTTCCAATGTTAGGAAGAGACAATCATCATTTTTTGGCCATGTAATGAGAAGAGAACAGCTGGAATATATTGAAACAACTGGAAAAATTGAGGGACGAAGAGATAGAGGGAAGCAAAGAGAAAAAATAACAGACAGCTTAAGAGAATGGCTTGGCAGAAGGTCAACAACAGAAATGATAAATAGCTGCCGAGATCGAAAGTTGTGGAGAGACATGATCACCTACGCCGCTAGGCCCGGTACTTGATGATGATGATAATTATTAATGATAATCAAGAAAATGATTCTGAGATCATTTAGATCATTTCTCACAAAATATAATGTGAACTGACAAGCAATTGTCTTTCTGTTTCGTTGTCAGAAGACGGAGGCATGAGTTTCAATGACACCTGTCTCATTTGCAAATTTTCAGTTAGGACTTTATTATGTCATCTACCAACTAATACAGCAGCATCCTCTGTAACCTTTCTGGCAATCAGTTTATGATTTCTTGCACATTTGCCAGTCTTGTGGATAGTCTGCCTTGACAGGGTCATCTTCAAAGGAGATTAGTTTCTTACAAAATAATTTGTCCCTCGTGTTGTCAACAACTCTCACACAGTGCAGCTAAGAGGGTTGTTGTATTTACGTAATTATATGGGCTTAACAATACCATGACAATGATCAGGATTGATGACAGCTGTTTGTTGGTGATATCAACGATTAATCTTGGTAAATGTTCTCAGTTCTGAAACAGGACTTTAGTATAATTCTGCTTTGATACATAACAAATGATCATGTGATCAGAATATTATTATTTCTATATCAGAAAGGTTGTATCAAATTTTGAAATATTTATTCTCATCAACGTTATTGGACTAAAATAACAATATCATAACTATGAACTATTCTAAAATATCCATATTTGTGTTCAGTGTCGCAATTTTGAACAACCCCAGGAAATATTAATCTCAAGAATGAGAGGAATGTAATTTCCACAGGACATCTTCATTGATACATGCAGCAACTTTGTTATGTTTACAACTAAGATGTCACTTGAGAATGTAGCAAGCAAGCAGTTGGTGATATATTTACATCATCATAGGATTTAATATGATGTTGCTGAGGGAGTTTGATGTTGCTGAGGGAGTTTGATGTTGCTGAGGGAGTTTGATGTTGCTGAGGGAGTGTGATGTTGCTGAGGGAGTTTGATGTTGCTGAGGGAGTTGATGTTGCTGAGGGAGTTTGATGTCACTGAGGGAGTTTGATGTTGCTGAGGGAGTTTGATGTTGCTGAGGGAGTTTGATGTTGCTGAGGGAGTTTGATGTTGCTGAGGGAGTATGATGTTGCTGAGGGAGTATGATGTTGCTGAGGGAGTATGATGTTGCTGAGGGAGTTTGATGTTGCTGAGGGAGTATGATGTTGCTGAGGGAGTATGATGTTGCTGAGGGAGTATGATGTTGCTGAGGGAGTTTGATGTTGCTGAGAAGTATGATGTCACTGAGGGAGTTTGATGTTGCTGAGGGAGTTTGATGTTGCTGAGGGAGTATGATGTTGCTGAGGGAGTATGATGTTGCTGAGGGAGTTTGATGTTGCTGAGAAAGTATGATGTTGCTGAGGGAGTATGATGTTGCTGAGGGAGTATGATGTTGCTGAGGGAGTTTGATGTTGCTGAGAAAGTATGATGTCACTGAGGGAGTTTGATGTTGCTGAGAAAGTATGATGTCACTGAGGGAGTTTGATGTTGCTGAGGGAGTTTGATGTTGCTGAGGGAGTATGATGTTGCTGAGGGAGTTTGATGTTGCTGAGAAAGTATGATGTCACTGAGGGAGTTTGATGTTGCTGAGAAAGTATGATGTCACTGAGGGAGTTTGATGTTGCTGAGAAAGTATGATGTCACTGAGGGAGTGTGATGTCGCTGAGGGAGTGTGATGTCGCTGAGGGAGTTTGATATCACTGAGGGAGTTTGATGCCTTTAAGTCTGTTGTATTGACTTGCAACAAAAGGTTAATTGTACTTACATCGTCATATGGACTTGATGCAGTGCTGCCAATAATATTAGTCTGTGAGTCTGGACTCATGCCAGATGGACTGCTTGTATTAAGTATGGGATTCAACTGCAAAGAAATGAACAAAACCAGTCATTTAAAACACACCCTGAAGAATGATCATACAACAGACACAAGTTATCATCATCATCATCTTTACAGAGTTGTCAGACCTGTGTACCTCACCTTATGTTCCTGTTCTCAACAAGCTCTCAATCTCAGTAACAGAGTCTGTCCTTGCCTCACTAACTGTATATAGAAAACTATAGTGAAGTGATCTTTTTTCTGTCAATCATAATTCCATTCTGCTGTGTCTGCATGTCTGATCCCATAGCTGCCTTAAGGACACCAACATGATGCATTGTTTGTGATCTTTCCATCTCATACTTACATGTTCTAATCTCTGGGTTTGTTAACTGTTTGCCTCACTTTATCCATTCTATACTTACATGTTCTAATCTCTGGGTTTGTTAACTGTTTGCCTCACTTTATCCATTCTATACTTACATGTTCTAATCTCTGGGTTTGTTAACCGTTTGCCTCACTTTATCCATTCTATACTTACATGTTCTAATCTCTGGGTTTGTTAACTGTTTGCCTCACTTTATCCATTCTATACTTACATGTTCTAATCTCTGGGTTTGTTAACTGTTTGCCTCACTTTATCCATTCTATACTTACATGTTCTAACATTTGGATTTGTTAACTGTTTTCCTCATTTTATCCATTCTCCACTATATTCTACTACAAAGGACGAGAGGTAGGGTTCGATCCCAACCGGCGGCTTCCGGGTTTACCCAGCCTTTAATGGGTACTGGATTTTTTTCTGGGAAAGTAAAGCGGCACGGGCGTAATACCGATCACATTACACCAAAAATCATGTGCAGAAGGTCTGTAAAATATATGGTCACTAACATCATATTCCCTATACGCCACTTGGCGTGAAGTGAGCTCTTTAAATTTTTTTTTTTTTACTATATTCAAATTTGTAGCTTTGATTCATATTTTCTTCCTTTATCATTTGTGTGTTCTAATTTCTGAGTTTGTTAACAGTTTTCCTCACTTTATCCATTCTCCACTATATTCAAATTTCTGGGTTTGATTCCTATTTTTTCATTTATCATTTCTGTGTTCTAATTTCTGAGTTTGTTAACAGTTTTCCTCACTTTATCCATTCTCCACTATATTCAAATTTCTAGGTTTGATTCCTATTTTTTCATTTATCATTTCTGTGTTCTAATTTGTGAGTTAGTTTACCTGGTATATCTCCGGTACAGTTTCTACCACACTCCTCTCCTTCAACCTCTCCCACACTCTCATATCCTCTCCTCTATTCTACTAGTTCAGTCTGCTTCACCTACTTGCTCTACTCTTAAACTTTGCTAGTATATACTAGAATGCAACCTCCAATGAGATGTGAACACAAATGTTAGAGTGAAAGAGTGTTCCTGCCCTAGTAACCTAGCACCACTACCTGGACGGCAGCCTGTAAATGCTACAATGCCAGTGATTTCTCTAATGGGGTGTGATATGAATAGAAACATTAGAGTGCCAATGTCATAGTAACCTGGCAAGCTGACAACTCCAGTTCCCTGATAGGAGATCAGGACAAACTAACCCACAAGAAAGTTCTATGTTAAACCAGCCAATGAAATCACTTGAGTTGATTCTCTAGAAGAATGGGGCAAGGGGCAAAGTTGTTGGTCACCTCTCATTTACTGAACTAATTACAGCTATGGGTGCTGGAGAAGATAAACAAACCGGGTAGTGCTGAGTGAAATATATGGGGGGGGGGGGGGGGGGGGGAGAGGCGAGAACCCATTAAGATAAGATCCAGTGTAGGAAAAGATAAATGTAATGTGAATGCTCTATGAAAAGAGTAAGATAAGAAATGTTTAACAGTCAAATATGGCCTATATCAATATCTAGTGTGCTAACATTTACTATAATTATTTACTTTCACTAACCCTGGCAAGTCACACGTGTTGTTTATGTGGTGCACAGCTACATGTCTTATTATTTAGTTGTCTATTTCACTCTTGGTGGCTGAGTGGTTAGTGTGCTCGCTTCCTGATCAAAAGGGTCGGGTTCAATCTCCCAGAAGAGTTCACTCAGCTTCTGAAAATGGGTACCATAAATTTTTCTGGGATGTAAAGGCTGCCTGGCATGATACCGACCACATCCCAAAAATGTCATAGAGAAATATGTACACTAATACCATATTCCCCATATTATTCCTAGCAGGGTGTGGAGGGAACCTTTTACTAGTTAATTTGCTATTCCATAAATGCAGTCTATATACAATTCATCTTTAGTATATTCAAGGCAAGTATAGAAGTTATAACTCAGATTTCAAGAACAATTGTGATAAAAAAATTAATATTTTGCACAGAAATGTGTCAAACACGGTGTCCAATTAGTCATTTTAAACAAATGTTCTATGCATAATTGAATGTGGTGGTTCTTCTTCTGTTGAGATCATAGCACACTCAAATTGGGATTTCAGACTCCTTATGGAGGCTGCTGTCTGTTTCAGTGTTCAGGTGTTTCTCTTCCAGGGAGGCTGCTGTCTGTTTCAGTGTTCAGGTGTTTCTCTTCCAGGGAGGCTGCTGTCTGTTTCAGTATTCAGGTGTTTCTCTTCCAGGGAGGCTGGGCATGAGCCACATTGACCTCTTCAGGTATGTGTACTGGGGGTCAGTCCTGAAGGGTGTGTTCTGTTGTCATGTCATCGAGGGTACAGTGGTATTGGCTGGTAGTTCCTATTTTGAGAATGTGCGATTCTCATTCTGTTGTGCCCAGTGAGTAGGTATGTATGACAACTTGATCTCTCCTTGATAGGTGGCAGTATCCATCCCTCTCGTTATACTTTGTCTGTTCTTTCCATTTTTTATGATATTGACCTTTGATGATGGATTTAGCTTCATTGTAGCTGATCAGATGGTTCTGTTGTAGTAAATCTCCCTCTTGCCGTAGCTGCTTTGTCTGTGCATTCATTTCCTTGTATATTGCAGAGATGGTTCATGTTTATGTGTAATATGTTAAGAATAGAAAGATAACAGCTAAATAAGAACAAATATATCTTCTCACAAGCAGCTGGTAGTGGTGGTAGTTTTCACAAGAACAGACAAAGCACCATATAGTCATCCATATAACAAGAAGGAATGCAAAATATGGCAATCACTATTTTGATTGTTCACATAGTTGACCACACAGCACTTTGGGCAAACTCACAGGTACCCAGACATTTTCAGCAGATGACACTCTGATGGTTCCAGTGGCTCATGTATTTTGTCATTCTGACTTGCTGGTCATGTTATTCCAAAATGTCACAGCCTCAAGACCTTACCCGTAGCTGTGTTGAGTTTAGTCTATTTATGTATTGTCCTTACAAACCGAAGGCAGGACACAGGGAAGAAAGTCTAGACTCACTGTATCAGACGATCTGTAACTTCCACACAGATAATAGTTGTTTTAAAGAAAAACAAACGAGGTGTGTGATATCCTAATGGTTCACACAAGCCTAATGTCCTGTTATATGGATGAGCCGTTACCTGTGCCCGTCAATCACTGAGAAGTCAGTGACAGGACGGGAGAAAACATTGGATCAACAGGTGAACAATGTCTCAGTGAGTTGGTGGTATTATGGGAAAGGTAGAGAGAGCAACAGGTTCAGGAAAACATTTACTTGTGGCGTTATGTAAACTTCATACAATACTGAGTGGGCAGGCGGGGAAATGACAATCAGGTAGGACAATATTCAGGTGCAGGATTTTAATCAAGAAACATTCATCCTGTGTTGTGTCATTACAGCGTCGATAGAATGACCACAGTAAGGGAATAAAGAAAGAAAAATAATCCATGTCCTACACAATAAATGTTCATGCAAAGTTCATGTTGTCAGTAACCAGATACTGCTGTAACAGCCAGCAGTTGTACTAACAAAGTTCATGTTGTCAGTAACCAGATGCTGCTATAACAGCCAGCAGTTGTACTAACAAAGTTCATGTTGTCAGTAACCAGATGCTGCTGTAACAGCCAGCAGTGTACTAACAAAGTTCATGTTGTCAGTAACCAGATGCTGCTGTAACAGCCAGCAGTTGTACTAACAAAGTTCATGTTGTCAGTAACCAGATGCTGCTATAACAGCCAGCAGTTGTACTAACAAAGTTCATGTTGTCAGTAACCAGATGCTGCTGTAACAGCCAGCAGTTGTACTAACAAAGTTCATGTTGTCAGTAACCAGATGCTGCTATAACAGCCAGCAGTTGTACTAACAAAGTGTGTGGCCGGCGTCAGTGATACAAGCCAGACAAGTTTGCCTCACAAAAAATGTCAACCTTTTGGGTAGTTTTGTGAAGGAAAAGCCATTGTTGACTGTTATGTGGAATATGCTAGGCATGGCAAAAGTAGAGATACCATGAGACAACTTATTCATTTTTAGAAAAGTCAATGATGAGGTTACTGGTAGGTCTGACTCATTAACTGTATGTGTCTGTGCTTGTCAAATGTCAGTAAGAAAAAAACAAATTTTTGTATTTTATACATCCTGTTTCCTTTGCTGTTAGGGAAAAAAATATAGCGCTGAAGCTGAAGTCGACCCACAAGAGGCAGCTAGCTGTTGGGGCATGCTGCAACCGTGATGTACTCTCTTGGGTCACACAATTACTTCCTGGAGAATCAGCAACTCTTAAAACCTTGCCATAAACTTGTCGACCCACAAGAGGCAGCTAGCTGTTGGGGCATGCTGCAGCCGTCATGTCCTCTCTCGGGTCATACAATTACTTCCTGGAGAATCAGCAACTCTTAAAACCTTGCCATAAACTTGTCGACCCACAAGAGGCAGCTAGCTGTTGGAGCATGCTGCAGCCGTCATGTCTTCTCTCGGGTCATACAATTACTTCCTGGAGAATCAGCAACTGTTAAAACCTTGCCATAAACTTGTCGACCCACAAGAGGCAGCTAGCTGTTGGAGCATGCTGCAGCCGTCATGTCTTCTCTCGGGTCACACAATTACTTCCTGGAGAATCAACAACTGTTAAAACCTTGCCATAAACTTGTCGACCCACAAGAGGCAGCTAGCTGTTGGAGCATGCTGCAGCCGTCATGTCTTCTCTCGGGTCACACAATTACTTCCTGGAGAATCAGCAACTCTTAAAACCTTGCCATAAACTTGTCGACCCACAAGAGGCAGCTATCTGTTGGAGCATGCTGCAGCCGTCATGTCTTCTCTCGGGTCACACAATTACTTCCTGGAGAATCAACAACTGTTAAAACCTCGCCATAAACTTGTTACTTCCGCTGTGAAATTAATCGATACAGCAGATCAATAGACCACTCATTCATTCGATCAGCTTAGCAGCTCTCTAACACTCACTCCATTCTGACAGTCCGAATCTGAAAGCAATCAATTTCTGATCATAATATTTCTGGATCTACTTCCATCGGTGTGACCTCAACAATATTGGGCGGCTGACAGTCTTTGACAACTGTAAAGCTCGAGACATGATCTGATTGCTGAGAAGAGATCGTTACTCGTGGCTCTATGAGACGACCGGTCGAGCGCCAACAGATTGGGCTAGACGATCAGCTGACGTCATGACAGGTATGTTCTCGGAGACTGACGTTCTAAAGCTGCCCTCAACTGAGATTACGGCGATAAGGAGAGTTTTCGAGGGCATGAACAGGGCTGTAAGACGGGACGGGGGCAGAATGAGGGAAGGACGGATGGTGAGAGAGGAACGGAGGGTGAGACAGGGAGTAAAAATCGAAAGTGTCGATAAAGTAAAGATGGAAAATGTCGCGGGAGTAAAGATGGAAAATGTCATGGGAGTAAAGATGGAAAATGTCGTGAGAGTAAAGATGGAGAATGTCGTGGGGGTAAAGATGGAATGTGTCGAGAGAAATAGGTTCGCAGACACGCTTGGGCCCATGTATAAGGGCTAAAAGTGGTCAACGTACCTGACTGCTTGCATCATGATTAGCGACCAAGAGTTGATCAAGATCCTACTCCACCTCTGTCTACAGATTGTCTTGTCTGACCTAGCGAGCATGAATCAAAGAGGGAAGGTACCCAGTACACAAAAGGCGCTGAAGTTGGATCTTATTTGGTTACAAAGCAGAGCACAACGCTTCTACACCAATTCACGTTCCTTTATGGGCGTATTATGGAGATTAATCGTGGTAAGAGTGCAAGGGGCACGGATGTTACGGGCGTCTGTTGTCAGTTGCAAGGACTAAGCAGGAGGTCATCAGAAGTATCAAGAAAAACAACAGAATACAGATTGTCAGTACAAGACATGCAACTCTAACAGATCACTCGGTTTGTCCTTGCTCATCGATTCTTCTAGCTTCAAAAGAAGGATTAATCTGTTTGTAAGGCCGCCTAGGTGGAGTGCTTTCTTGCTAGTTTTGGTTCGCTCATTCAGTCAGCGATGAGTAGGGAACCGGCAAATCATTCCAATGCTGCTGGTAGCAAGGAGCTGTGAGTAGGGAACCGGCAAATCATTCCAATGCTGCTGGTAGCAAGGAGCTGTGAGTAGGGAACCGGCAAATCATTCCAATGCTGCTGGTAGCAAGGAGCTGTGAGTAGGGAACCGGCAAATCATTCCAATGCTGCTGGTAGCAAGGAGCTGTGAGTAGGGAATCGGCAAATCATTCCAATGCTGCTGGTAGCAAGGAGCTGTGAGTAGGGAACCGGCAAATCATTCCAATGCTGCTGGTAGCAAGGAGCTATGAGTAGCCGACCGTTTTAAGTGCTGTCCGATGTCTTGTGGCACCCGAGGATCCAACTGCTCTTTACTTGGCGCATTAATAACAAACACCATAATTTATGGCACGCTCTTAATAAATGGCACATTGTGCCACTGGGTGGTCAAACAAGCTACGGGCTGGCCCAACGCCATCATGTGTATCTTCCCTTCTATTTGTCTTCTCATTTCATTTCACTTTCTATTTCAGATCCACTAGTTCTGGTTACTCTAGAACATGTCGTTTAGTTTATCTTCATTTCGCTGTTCTTGTTTTATAAAGAAGCTACGAGTAGGCCGAAACGTCATGATTTTATTTTGTTTTGTTCATCTTTTTTTTTTTAAAGCTGTCACCATACTTTGTCTGAGTACGTTACCGCAGCACTGCAATTATTTTCCTATCCCCTCCCTATATGTATGACCTTTGGGGCGTCCTGACAGACGGTTGGAAGAAAGCAATCATGACCAGTCAGTAGTTTGGTTCGTTTTCTCTCTCTCGCTCTCTCTCTCTCTCTCTCACCCTAAAGTCCTGGGTACAGAGAAGATTAATATAA
This sequence comes from Megaustenia siamemsis, assembly GCA_032433765.1. Lineage (NCBI taxonomy): Eukaryota > Metazoa > Mollusca > Gastropoda > Stylommatophora > Ariophantidae > Megaustenia > Megaustenia siamemsis. Next base: position 71,754,148 of record JAVIAB010000088.1, on the reverse strand, counting down.
ATACAATTACTTCGGCTGGTGTTTATAGATAACCGGCGCAAGATCACTCATGTATGCCCGGAGATAAACCATCTAAGGTTACCCCAAGTGGATAATCAGATAGTATCGTAAGCTAAGCAACCGATAACATTACAGTGCAAGGGGAGATACTAACACACCCCCCCCCCCCAAAACCAATCAGTGGAACCACTGGTTATTTTTAAAATTTATTTGTTGATCAAGAAATGCAACAACAAATGCCATAACGCAGTGGAGAATGGAGGAGCGCCAATCAAGGAAGTGGATCACTTTACATATATAGGCAGCATTATTATTGAACAAAGGTGGATATCTTACATATTGAATAGCACAGTGCAAGAACACATTTCATCCAGCTTGCAGAAGAAAGAAAGAAAGTAAGAACGAAAGAAAGAAAGAAAGAAAGGAAGAAAGAAAGGAAGAAAGAAATATAAGGCTATTTACTACAAACATAACAATGGTCCTACAATATGACTCAGAGACATGAACTGTGAATAAAGCAAACAAACAAAAGACACAAACATAAGCAACTGTCTGAGAAAAACATGGAACATCAGATGATAAGACTAGGTCACAAATAAAAATATTTATGGGAAACAAAAATAGAACAAGGTTCAGTCCAGCAACAGATAACACATAGAAGATGGAAATGGATTGGACACACATTAACAAGGAAACAGAAAAACAGAATTGCAAGACAAATACTATCATGGAACCTGCAGGGATACAACAAAACAATCAGGTAAAGTCCACGACTGCACAGAGAAAAGAAGTCACTGAAACGCCCACATATATGGGCCTTCACAGTAAGGAAGGAAACGTGCAAGATCAGGAATGGAGAGACCTTACGGGTGGTTCGTGTTCCCAACGAGGCAAGTAACAGCTCTGATTGGCCGATAATCTCCAGATGGAATATTCTTGGGCAATTATGATTTTACAGGACTTGTGCGTTACCGTCTGATGAGGTCTAGATTCCGGAGCGTATGTGTGTGTGTGTGTGCAATAAGGGTGGAGACAGTCGTCACGTGGGTGAAAGTATCCATACATTCCATCAACAGGGAAACACCTTACACTTTCCTTCAAAGCGCAAACACCCCCACACATTCCATCAACAGGGAAACACCTTACACTTTCCTTCAAAGCGCAAACACCCCCACACATTCCATCAACAGGGAAACACCTTACACTTTCCTTCAAAGCGCAAACACCCCCACACATTCCATCAACAGGGAAACACCTTACACTTTCCTTCAAAGCGCAAACACCCCCACACATTCCATCAACAGGGAAACACCTTACACTTTCCTTCAAAGCGCAAACACCCCCACACATTCCATCAACAGGGAAACACCTTACACTTTCCTTCAAAGCGCAAACACCCCCACACATTCCATCAACAGGGCAAAAATCCCCACACATTCCATCAACAGGGCAAAAACCCCCACACATTTCATCAACAGGGCAAAAACCCCCACACATTCCATCAACAGGGCAAACACCTTACACTTTCCTTCAAAGCGCAAACACCCCCACACATTCCATCAACAGGGCAAAAACACCCACACATTCCATCAACAGGGCAAAAACACCCACACATTCCATCAACAGGGCCAGCCAACACATTTTTGGACCAGCTTTCTGTGACCCAATTGCCAGGACTTGATGCTTCTCACTACCAATTTTACGATTTTCACAAAAGCTGTAAATGTTTAGTTCTTTTTAAAAAAAATTAAAATGGCATCTGCAGTCTATATAACCCGTAGGATATAAGTTGTGGTTGGCCGATCGTGCCAAACCAAAAGGAACAATGAAAACAATCATGGGAGGGAAAAAGAACACCAAGAATATTCTCACTGTGTTTATCAGAACTTATTACACACAGCCCTGGGGTGACTAGTTTTTTTTTAAAGATTGCAAGACGTTATATCGTTTGGTTCATGCAGCTGGCTTGTTCAACACACCTCGTGCCACGCTTCATCTTATATTCCCCAAGTGGTGAATCATAATTTCATGAATTGTTAATTCCTCCCAGAACAAATCCAACTGGCGATCACGGTATCCTCCATACTCCACCCAACTCTCTCCACATAATTAATCTCCCCAATCCAGGTGCGTTCGAGCATTTATTTCTGTTACTCTGAACTTCTGTATGTCAAGGACACTCACACGACTTCCGGTCTTGTGAAAATATAAGTGTGGGATGGGAGAGAGAGAGAGAGAGAGAGAGAGAGAGAGAGAGCGAGAGAAAGAGAAGTAAAAGCGGCAAGAAATGGGGAAACAAGTGTGTGCTTGTACATATAATAGAGCAAGCAAGTACACTATAGCAACAATACGCTGTTAAACATTACAAGATTAACTGTCAATGCTCTCATATGTTTTTCCTCAATTGCTTTTAAGTGTCCACGAAAAGACAGTTTGGGTATTTTGTTAGTTTTTATTCTTTGCTGATCTCTTTCGCAATGACGTTTCCGAGTATTTCTAGTATGTCATTAATCTATTTATTATTATTATTATTTGGAGGACGCCTTGTCTGTTTGTTAATGGCTGTGTGGACATCGCCTACTTTAGATAGGCCAGAGCGCAAGAGAAGGAACCTAAAAAAAAAAACCCAACTACTATGACGTATTCAGCTATGCGAGCCTATAGACGAGTGACGTCATAATTCATTGTTCAGTTTTGTCACGCCACCGATGTGCCGCAACGAAAGAAAAGGGTCACCAGTTAACACTGTCGTTTCACATTGACCCTCGCACGGCCAGAGACTAAAGTTGGTTGTGTGAATCACGTGCTCAAAGACATAGCACGTACAACCAGCACGTGACATGAGCAGCTCAGACCAGCATCTGCCCTACCATGTATGCCATCAAAGATCACGCTAAGATGGCACCTGCTACTGGCCAAGGGTCATATGAGATTGTCTTATAAAGAATGAAGTACCTCGGCAGCTTTTATAACTAGTTAGTTAGAGAAGTCATGAAAACGTTCTGAAAGAGGCCAAAGCAAAAAGAGAGCTAATTTCAAATATTAGGAAGAAACAATCATCATTTTTTGGCGATGTAATGAAAAGAGAACAGCTGGAATATATTGTGACAACTTGGAAAATTGAGGGACGAAGAGATAGAGGTAAGCAAAGTGAAGATATACCAGACAGCCTAAGAGAATGGCTTGGCAGAAGGTCAACAACAGAGTTGATAAATAACTGTCGAGATCGAAAGTTGTGGAGAGACATGATTACCTACGCCAGCAGGCCCGGTACTTGATGATGATGATGAGTTAGATGAGGGAGAGAAAGACAATACATATGTATCAGGTGGCACTAACTGAGACATTAATTCAGACTCCCAGAAAGGCTATCAGGTGGCACTAACTGAGACATTAATTCAGACTCCCAGAAAGGCTATCAGGTGGCACTAACTGAGACATTAATTCAGACTCCCAGAAAGTCTATCAGGTGGCACTAACTGAGACATTAATTCAGACTCCCAGAAAGTCTATCAGGTGGCGCTAGCTGAGACATTAATTCAGACTCCCAGAAAGTCTATCAGGTGGCGCTGAGACATTAATTCAGACTCCCAGAAAGTCTATCAGGTGGCACTAGCTGAGACATTAATGCAGACTCCCAGAAAGTCTATCAGGTGGCACTAGCTGAGACATTAATTCAGACTCCCAGAAAGTCTATCAGGTGGCACTAGCTGAGACATTAATTCAGACTCCCAGAAAGTCTATCATGTGGCACTAGCTGAGACATTAATTCAGACTCCCAGAAAGTCTATCAGGTGGCACTAGCTGAGACATTAATTCAGACTTAAAGAAAGTCTATCAGGTGGCGCTAGCTGAGACATTAATGCAGACTCCCAGAAAGTCTATCAGGTGGCACTAGCTGAGACATTAATTCAGACTCCCAGAAAGTCTATCAGGTGGCACTAGCTGAGACATTAATTCAGACTTAAAGAAAGTCTATCAGGTGGCGCTAGCTGAGACATTAATTCAGACTCCCAGAAAGTCTATCAGGTGGCGCTAGCTGAGACATAATTGAGACTCCCAGAAAGTCTATCAGGTGGCGCTAGCTGAGACATTAATTCAGACTCCCAGAAAGTCTATCAGGTGGCGCTGAGACATTAATTCAGACTCCCAGAAAGTCTATCAGGTGGCGCTAGCTGAGACATTAATTCAGACTTCCAGAAAGTCTATCAGGTGGCGCTAGCTGAGACATTAATTCAGACTCCCGTGAACCCCCAAACGTCACAATCTTGTAACAAATCTCCACACGTGGAGACTTGAACCCGAGCAGACTTGAACATCAAGCTAGTTTACTAAACACGTTACTACAGCGGCATGTGTGTATATGTCCACCGTAATTACAGCTATTATCCCATTTCTAGGGGAGGGGGGTGGGGGTGGTCGGAAGTTATATCGAGCTGGAGAATGAAGACCTCATATCCAGTGCAGTCGCCACTGGTGTTCGACTCAGTTTTGACTTAATTCAACTCTGATTAAATAAAAACAAAATATTAACTTGTTTATACACACCAATAACTGCAATTCGCCCCTGACTGTCAAGATAATGAGCCGCGATAGCTCAGTGGTTAGTGAACTGGACTACCAAGGACAAGGGGTAGGGTTCGATCCCAACCGACGGCTTCCGGGTTCACCCAGCCTTAAATGGGTACCGGATTTTTCTGGGAAAGTAAAGCGGCGCGTGCGTAATACCGACCACATTACCCCAAAATCATGCGCCGAAGGTCTGTAAAATGTATGGTCACTAACACCATATTCCCTATACGCCACTTGGCGTGACGGGGGTACTTTACTTTTTTTTCTTTTTTTGTCAAGATAACACTTTATGATAGCGCACATCAGCGGCACTAACCAATGAAAGGGGTGATGGCTGTAGAGATTCGTGCAGCCGCCGCCCTTTAACTGGCACAGTGTTAGACAGAGGCAGGATCAAGCACATTTAAGCCGGACCTCCTCTAAGTCAAGCCTTCTACTGAATTCCCTAGATTATATTCTATTATTAAAAGTCGCGTACCATATACAATGTCGTACTGTGTAACACATACAATGTCGTACTGTGTAACACATACAATGTCGTACTGTGTAACACATACAATGTCGTACTGTGTAACACATACAATGTCGTACTGTGTAACACATACAATGTCGTACTGTGTAACATACAATGTCGTACTGTGTAACATATACAATGTCGTACTGTGTAACACATACAATGTCGTACTGTGTAACACATACAATGTCGTACTGTGTAACACATACAATGTCGTACTGTGTAACATATACAATGTCGTACTGTGTAACATACAATGTCGTACTGTGTAACATATACAATGTCGTACTGTGTAACACATACAATGTCGTACTGTGTAACATATACAATGTCGTACTGTGTAACACATACAATGTCGTACTGTGTAACATATACAATGTCGTACTGTGTAACACATACAATGTCGTACTGTGTAACACATACAATGTCGTACTGTGTAACACATACAATGTCGTACTGTGTAACACATACAATGTCGTACTGTGTAACACATACAATGTCGTACTGTGTAACATACAATGTCGTACTGTGTAACACATACAATGTCGTACTGTGTAACACATACAATGTCGTACTGTGTAACACATACAATGTCGTACTGTGTGACATATACAATGTCGTACTGTGTAACACATACAATGTCGTACTGTGTAACATACAATGTCGTACTGTGTAACACATACAATGTCGTACTGTGTAACATACAATGTCGTACTGTGTAACACATACAATGTCGTACTGTGTAACATACAATGTCGTACTGTGTAACACATACAATGTCGTACTGTGTAACACATACAATGTCGTACTGTGTAACACATACAATGTCGTACTGTGTAACATACAATGTCGTACTGTGTAACATACAATGTCGTACTGTGTAACACATACAATGTCGTACTGTGTAACATACAATGTCGTACTGTGTAACACATACAATGTCGTACTGTGTAACACATACAATGTCGTACTGTGTAACATACAATGTCGTACTGTGTAACACATACAATGTCGTACTGTGTAACACATACAATGTCGTATGGGGTGAAGTACACTTTACCGTTGTATACCACAGCACATGGAGGAGAGAAAACGAGTGTCTGTCTTCCTGTTATTCATCATCATGTGCCATATCGGTAGACATAGGCGATCATGTCCTTCCACAATCTTCTATATACAGTACATCTTATCAGTTCTGTTGTTGGCTGTTTTCCATGCCATGACACCAAGCTATCCAGTATTTTCTCTCTTTGTCGTCAGCGATCTCTCTAACCTTTTATTTTGCCAGTTGTAACCAAGAATTCCAACTTTCCTCTTCTCATAATGTGCCCAAAAAATGTTGATTGTCTCTTTCTGATGTTTCTTAGGAGTTCCCTTTTTGTGTTGGCCTCTTTGAGAATTTCCTCGTTGGTCTTTTTAGCTGTCCAATCAACTTTCAACATCCTTCTGAGAAATCACATCTCTGTGGCCTCTAATCGTCTTTTCATGTGTTTGTCTACTGTCCATGATTCGCTTCCATTTCCTGTTATTACATCCCCCAAATCAGGCAACTATTTCTTTATCAGCTGGGCTGATTTGAATGTAGGACGAGCCCAGGTCCACTGCTAAGTCACCAGCACGCTATTCTGGCTACTGATAGACGAGGTACCGAAAATTAGAGGGGAGATAAGCACACAATACTACACGGGGCCGCGAGTAGAGATGCAGAACATGTAAAATAAACATACACCGATATGGGGCAGCTAAACTAATAGAAATACAAGACAAACTACAACCTTTCAGCTAAAGCATTCATTAAACAAGTGCGTTCCCAAATTAAAATCTTCCAAATGATGCTCCAGAACCGAAGCACACCAGACTGTGAATAAACGTAACAACGCGGAGACTATATGAGCACACTTAGAGACTTTGTTCTATAATTAAGCATCGCAGAACTATGGCCTAACATTCATGTTTACCAGAACTAACTTATCGTGCCACTGTATCCACAGCCTGTGTTAGACATAGTGCCCCACCTAATCCAAGTGATGCTGAAAATACGCAAGCCATAATTTTTTAATGATATATAATAAAGGTACCCCACTAAACCCAGTACTTGGTAGTATGAGCAAAGTACCCTTTAATACCAGCTTTATATTATTACAATAAAGTACCAGTTATTTCAACACAACATAAATGATGTTATAAAAGTACTCCAAAGTTCCCGCATCCAGTCTACGATACTAAGATCATAACACCTCAGTGTATAGCCCAGACAATGATACTAGAATAAAGGTATCATGATACAAACTACCTTCAAAACACTCCAGTATTTGCTCCAATCTAACACTATAATCCATCATGTCAACACCACTGCATTCACAACATTGGTATGACTTCACACACACACAAACAAACACGATTTCATTCACAACATTGGTATGACTTCACACACACACAAACAAACAAACAAACACGATTGCATTCACAACATTGGTATGACTTCACACACATACATACAAACAAACCAACACACTTGCCCACACCACTGCATTCACAACATTGGTATGACTTCACACACACACACACAAACAAACAAACACGATTGCATTCACAATATTGGTATAACTCCACATATATACAAACAAACTAGCACACTTGCCAAAATGACTGCATTCACAACATTGGTATGACTCTCTCTCTCTCTCTCTCTCTCTCTCCCTCTTTCTCTCACAGCAAGCTAAACATTGTACAGACAGAAAGTCAAACTGACCAACAACTTACCCTATAGGTTGTGAATCCTAATCTCTCCATTTTAATCATGATGGACGGATGGTGGTAGTGAAAACACTATCCTTCACGAATGAACAACCATTCAGTATAAAGAAATAAATAAATAATGCCTGTGATCAATCCTATCACAAATGCTGAGGCGCAATAAGGCGATCTGTTGTGATCTGGGACAGGTGTATGGAACCGGGGTAAATCGGTCGGGCCAGAGATCGAACTCTGCACAGGTTCGATCTTGTCGTTGGGTTGTCCAGCAGGCTACGGCATGGCGACGGTAACTATGAGCGGTCACACACATGCACACACACGCACAATACACGCACGCACCAACACGTATACAATCGCTCGTATACACAAAACTTGTCTCTCACGCACACGGGCCGCGATCAGCCAGTCACCAATCAAGCGAGTCTGAGACAATCAGAGTGGTAGCCGAGGGTTGGCAGGCTGGCGGTGCGCTGTCCCCGCCGCACGAATCGGGGAGGCACAGGTAAGACCTGTGGTTTGTTCATTCATGTGCAGGTGAGAGGGACGGTTGCAGATCAATCTTTCAGATCATAGCAAGGTAGCGTTCAGTTCCAGCCTTTATATACACATATCCTATTAACAGGGACATCCCCGTATCCGCTTCACTGTCCATTCCAGCATTTCTTGAAGCGTATAGAGACTGA
>JAVIAB010000088.1:71098122-71140622 GCA_032433765.1 Megaustenia siamemsis | reverse complement strand
ATGTCGTTGCATATGTCTGTAATCACTTCAATGCCAAAATCTTCTAGTGCCTGTATCATCTCTATATGTATGCTGCCAGGTCCTGCTGCGTTTCCCTTTTTCATTTCATTTTATAACTTTTTCCACCCTGAATAATTAAGGTTGCTAATTTGCAAGGGCAAGGTAGATGCATAACCGGCGAGCTACTGAAACCACCAAGCGAGTACTTCTGGTTAGTTTGCCCCGGGTAGTGATGTCAAACGTAACAAAAATAAAGAACAATGAAATAACGTACTTCCTTCATTTTGTTTTACTGTTCTCTCACACTTTTTCTCATTCTTCTGCTATCTCTATCTTATTCTCTCTCTCTGATTTTCCCTCTCTCTCTCTGTGATTCTCTCTCTCTCTCTCTGTGATTCTCTCTCTCTCTCTCTGATTCTCTCTCTGTCTGATTCTCTCTCTCTGTGTCTGATTCTCTCTCTCTCTGATTCTCTCTCTCTCTGATTCTCTCTCTCTCTCTGATTCTCTCTCTCCCTCTGATTCTCTCTCTCTCTCTCTCTTATTCTCTCTGCGTTGATAAATTGTTTAGTGAACTGATTTGGGGAGAACCAAGACGTCGAATTAGATCACAAACGGCGGTTTCTCGGCTCACCCATAATTCAAACAAGCACTAAACAAACTTTAGCGCATGCCACAGACACAGTCAACTATAGATCTAATTAGGCCTCCGGGCTGAGATGAATTTCTTGGAAAACCTCCAACACACGTGACGTTTTCAGCTTTGCAAGCAGGGGCGGTTGTGGGTAGAGTGACATCAGCCGTCTACAGCTCCTATAGCTGATAACGTCACGCTAGTTGCTGAGTTTTCCTGTTTTATTTTCTGCCCAAGGGCCTCTGCAACTATATAGATGGCTATGGCTGAAAGCGTCACGCTAGTCGGTGAGTTATCCGGTTTTATTTTCTGTCTGCATGCTTTAGTATATCTGTGGTTGGCTGTGTCATAGATGTATAGTTCTCACAAACCAGTAGACAAAACATGATCTACAGGTGCAAGTTTGCAGGAACCGTTGAAGAGCCCAAGCGTCTAGGAATGACAGACTGGAGCAGTGTTCACAGCATCACCAATAAATGTACTGATGGTTGACATGTAAGGACATCAACCCCGACATTCCCTATAGACCTTACTCAAGACTGAGGAAGCTCGCTCTTTCTTTCTTTCTTTCTTTCTTCTTACTTTCTTTCCTTTCTTCTCCGGCTTTCTTTCTGTCTTTCTTTAATCTCGATGTGTCACATCAATTGTGTAACTTTACAAATACTTGACACATTGTTTAACACACTCATTTATTTCTAAAATACACTTCCGCTCTCTCTCTCTCTCTCTCTCTGATCGTCTCAGCATTTCTCAGTCACACACACATATACATACACATACACACACACACAGTGACTTTGATACAATTCAACTCTTCAAATCATCTCCATCGTTCGCTCAAACAAAGAGCGTTAAATGGACGTAGTTACGCTGTGTCGTAATTTGCAATATGCTGCTATTTCCCGACTTTTGGGCCGGTATATCCGACTTTATCATCACATTTTTGAGTGCTCGATTTGTCAACCCTTCCCAATCCTATTCCCGTGACCAGAAAGATTTGTCTAAATTCAGGATCTTAGTCAGCTAGGGTTCACTAACACTCTAACCCCAACTCTAACTTAATCTTTCTCGTCTTGTTACTTTTGCACTCACCTTTTCAACACACACATTCTTCGTAATCCTGACGTCCACTCTAACACACACATTCTTCTTAATCCTGACGTCCACTCTAACACACACATTCTTCGTAATCCTGACGTCCACTCTAACACACACATTCTTCGTAATCCTGACGTCCACTCTAACACACACATTCTTCTTAATCCTGACGTCCACTCTAACACACACATTCTTCTTAATCCTGACGTCCACTCTAACACACACATTCTTCTTAATCATGACGTCCACTCTAACACACACATTCTTCTTAATCCTGACGTCCACTCTAACACACACATTCTTCTTAATCCTGACGTCCACTCTAACACACATTCTTCTTAATCCTGACGTCCACTCTAACACACACATTCTTCTTAATCCTGACGTCCACTCTAACACACACACACATCTCAATCTCTTTCTTAATCGCTATCAATCAGTTTAACTCAATCAATCTCTATCAATCAGTTTAACTCAATCAATCTCTATCAATCAGTTTAACTCAATCAATCTCTATCAATCAGTTTAACTCAATCAATCTCTATCAATCAGTTTAACTCAATCAATCGCTATCATTCATTTTTACTCATTCAATCCCACATTCTCTTTCTCAAACACCGTCAATTAATCAAACCCAGCAAATCTATCTCCCCCTCTCTCCTTCTCCATATTTCTCTCTCTCTCTCTTTCTTTCTCTCAATGTATATCATTCACTCCCTCTTTTAATCTCTCTCTCTCTCTCTCTCTCTCTCTTCTCCATATTTCTCTCTCTCCCTCTCTCTCTCAATGTATATCATTCACTCCCTCTTTTAATCTCTCTCTCTCTCTCTCTTTCCTTCTCCATATTTCTCTCTCTCTCTCTCTCAATGTATATCATTCACTCCCTCTTTTAATCTCTCTCTCTCTCTTTCTCTCAATGTATATCATTCACTCCCTCTTTTAATCTCTCTCTCTCTTTCCTTCTCCATATTTCTCTCTCTCTCTCTCTCTCCCTCTCAATGTATATCATTCACTCCCTCTTTTAATCTCTCTCTCTCTTTCCTTCTCCATATTTCTCTCTCTCTCTCTCTCTCAATGTATATCATTCACTCCCTCTTTTAATCTCTCTCTCTCTCTCTCTCTCTCTCTTTTTCCTTCTCCATATTTCTCTCTCTCTCTGTCTCTCTCTCTCTTTCTCTCAATGTATATCATTCACTCCCTCTTTTAATCCCTCTCTCACCTTATCTCATGAAAGTGCTAGTGCCAGACAATAAAAAACATTAAATATTACCCAGAGAGTAAGCTCATCAAAATGTCGGACCACACTCCGAGGCCAGCACGAGGCCACAATGTCCTTTAAGTTGAGCCCAAAGCCCATAAATAGAACCATCACCACCACACAAGTGTTTGCAAATTCAAACCTATCCTCACATTCGGTGATGGTGGAGCTAAGACCTTCGCTTGTTGGTCACACACGACAACGGCAATCAAGTATTAAAAACACATTAACTCAAGTGTTGGGCAAGTACATTACAATTTAGCAGCCATGCCGATGACGACAACATCATTTCCTTATAGTGTTTGATGATTTCCCCTTCCGGATATTGTCGTAAAACACAGCTGTTCACAGATAATGAAACCTGCTCCAATCTTTCCATGTTTTTCATTGGCAGCACGATTCCGGATGTGAGCAGAGCTAACTTAAAAGAACTCTTTTTGCGTTGTCTAGTGTAGGACCGTGTCATCAGTGTGTGACTGAACGCGTGCGAACGTCTTATTCTCTCTGGCTTAATCAACATCACAAGTGTGTTATATCAACGCGAAATATCTCAAACATTTTAATACATCTCTCTCCTAATCAATATGAAAGCTGTATAATGTCAATATCACATGGGCAATATATATGAAAACTTTTTTTCAAATGGTTCTTCCCTAAGTCCTATCTAAAGTTTGTTAGGAAAAATTAAAAAATATAAAAAAATGGTATGTTAGAAGCTTTACGTGATTAGTGGACGACACAGACTAAATGACGTTTCGGCCCAATAGGCCTTCAGCCGGAACACACAAAAAAAAAACACACACACACGGATATGTAAGTAAAACTAATAACGAAACATCCTAAACAAAAATAATCGAAATATGTTAAAGAAAATAAAAATGTCTACCCTGTGTGCCAGGCTGAGGCTTGTTACGTCGATAGCACACATGAACTGATTTTAATGCGATATGAAGAATGTTACATTTAAATCATTCAAATATTTTGCGAATTAAATATATTCCGAGCTCGACCTCCCAATCAGTCATTGACTTCCTCGTACGTGATTTCCAATTATTGAAATTTCAGCTCAAAAGTTGCAATGACGACGATGTACTGATCAATAATCAGGTTATCATTCAGTGACCTCAGCATATCTCGTGTGTCTATAACTACAGCTCTCACTATAGATCGTCTAAACTTTGGTCTATTATTTCTTTGATTCGACCATCGATATTTCTAGGGCATCTGTAAATCATAAAAGTAAGGAATCAATGCCTACTCAAATAGGTATTATCCATTATGAACCTTGAAATATGAACAAACGTTTGATAAACACTGAGGTGAGTAAGACATAACAAGGTGTTGAGATTAGTTTTCTAGGTAAGACATAACAAGGTGTTGAGATTAGTTTTCTAGGTAAGACAACTGTGACTTTAATCAACAGCTGTCTTGCAGGCAGGAGAACCACCGACTAGAGAAGTAAAAATGGATAAAAATGGACGTTAAAAGTGGATGCAGTGAATAAGTCCAATAATAAGATTAAGAGAAATGCAGATTCAGGTCTGATACTAGGATTCACCTTGAACAATGGTAGTCACACTAATCAACTCAACAAATATGGATTCTAGTCTGATGCTAGGATTCACCTTAACAATTGTAGTCACACTAATCGACCCAACAAATGTGGATTCTAGTATGATGCTAGGATTCACCTTAACAATTGTAGTCACACTAATCGACCCAACAAATGTGGATTCTAGTCTGATGCTAGGATTCACCTTGAATAATCGTAGTCACACTAATGGACACAACAAATGTGGATTCTAGTCTGATACTAGGATTCACCTTAACAATTGTAGTCACACTAATCAACCCAACAAATTTGTGATTCTAATCTGATACTAGGATTCACCTTAACAATTGTAGTCACACTAATCAACCCAACAAATGTGGATTCTAGTCTGATACTAGGATTCACCTCAACAATTGTAGTCACACTAATCGACCCAACAAATGTGGATTCTAGTCTGATACTAGGATTCACCTCAACAATTGTAGTCACACTAATCAACCCAACAAATGTGGATTCTAGTCTGATGCTAGGATTCACCTTGAACAATCGTAGTCACACTAATCGACCCAACAAATGTGGATTCTAGTCTGATGCTAGGATTCACCTTAACAATTGTAGTCACACTAATCGACCCAACAAATGTGGATTCTAGTCTGATACTAGGATTCACCTCAACAATTGTAGTCACACTAATTGACCCAACAAATGTGGATTCTAGTCTGATGTCTGATACTAGGATTCACCTTGAACAATCGTAGTCACACTAATCGACCCAACAAATGTGGATTCTATTCTGATACTAGGATTCACCTCAACAATTGTAGTCACACTAATCGACCCAACAAATGTGGATTCTAGTCTGATACTAGGATTTACCTTAACAATTGTAGTCACACTAATCAACCCAACAAATTTGTGATTCTAGTCTGATACTAGGATTCACTTCAACAATTGTAGTCACACTAATCAACCCAACAAATGTGGATTCTAGTCTGATACTAGGATTCACCTCAACAATTGTAGTCACACTAATCGACCCAACAAATGTGGATTCTAGTCTGATACTAGGATTCACCTCAACAATTGTAGTCACACTAATCGATCCAAAAAATGTGGATTCTAGTCTGATACTAGGATTCACCTCAACAATTGTAGTCACACTAATCGATCCAACAAATGTGGATTCTAGTCTGACGCTAGGATTCACCTCAACAATTGTAGTCACACTAATCAACCCAACAAATGTGGATTCTAGTCTGATGCTAGGATTCACCTCAACAATCGTAGTCACACTAATCGACCCAACAAATGTGAATTCTAGTCTGATACTAGGATTCACCTCAACAATCGTAGTCACACTATCAACCCAACAAATGTGGATTCTAGTCTGATACTAGGATTCACCTCAACAATCGTAGTCACACTAATCGACCCAACAAATTTGTGATTCTAGTCTGATGCTAGGATTCACCTTAACAATTGTAGTCACACTAATCGACCCAACAAATGTTGCTAACTGCCTTGATACACGATACTTCACTAGTCCAGAACACTATAATAGTCACAAGTCATTGGATTAGCCTCATCGGACATCGGACACTATCCACAGACGCTCAGATCACCTCCCCACCAAATCCTGCAACATTAAAACAATAAACTGGTTCGCAAGACATCCCTCATTCTCCCCATAGCTCTCCTTAATTTAGGCAGTATCCTCTTGACTAACATGCCTGTCGTACAAGAGTTGCAGACTCACGAACAGAATAGACATCTTTATCTTACCCCACTTTTCTAGCGTTCGGTTTATGGGTATATAATATTCCATCATTTTGACGTAGTCATCATCATCATCATGTACCCTGCCGGTTGGCGTAGGCGATCATGTCCCTCCACAATCTTCTAACCACAGTACATCGTATTAGTTCTGTTGTTGACTGTTTTCCATGCCATGACACCAAGCTATCCAGTATTTTCTCTCTTTGTCGTCCGCGATCTCTCTTTCCTTTTATTTTGCCAGTTGTAACCAAGTATTCCAACTTTCCTCTTCTCATGATGTGCCCGAAAATTGTTGATTGTTTCTTTCTGATGTTTTTTAAGAGCTCCCTTTTTGTGTTGGCCTCTTTGAGAACTTCCTCATTGGTCTTTTTATCTGTCCAGGGAACTTTCAACATTCTTCTGAGAAATCCCATCTCTGTGGCCTCTAACCGTCTTTTCATTTGTTTGTCTACTGTCCATGATTCGCTTCCATAGGTCAGAATTGGTTCCATATAGCACTGATGAACTCTCTTTCTCATTTTTATTGACGTATTTTATTCGTTTTTATTTGACGTAGTACACACATTAATTGAGAAAAAGGATGTATACACTAAGCTTGGTTTGCTTTAAAGACCACAGCTAGATCCACGAAAAACGTGACACCGGCGCAGAATCCGTAAAGTGGAAACTTCGCTTGACTTGGCACAACGATCCACATGAAGGAGCTGGAAGTAATCGGTGTCGAACAAACCCAACGGGGGTTATTAAACAGCTGTTAATGTCATGACTTAACACACACAACGATTGCACGACACAGCAGGGTCGTGTTCAAACCGCTTCACCTACCTGAAACATATCGCACAAAATGCTTTGATAAACGCAACCACATAAACCCGTACAATAAATATTCTAGCTGTCTGAATGAAAGTAGACACATCAATTAATCTAAAAGTGCACTACATGCCCGGATGAGTGTAGTCACACAAATCCACCTAATAAATGCACTGACTCCTCACATGAGCGCAGACACATAAATCCACAAAACAGAAAAAAAATAAAAAAGCTTTCGTAGCTTCTCTTTTACCTTTTAGCTCCCGGTGGAGCATAGGTCTTCAACAAACGCTTTCCAAGTCGTTCTGTTTTTTGCCATTCTTTTAAGATCATTCCATGTCTTCCCCATCATCTTCATCTCTGCTTCTATCTGTCTTCTCCAAGAATTCCTTGGTCTTCCTCTTTGTCTTTTCCCCTGGGGATTCCAAAAAAGGGCCTGTTGTGTAATACTCTCAGTTGGCTTCCGTAGTGTGTGTCCTATCCATCGCCATCGTCTTCGCTGTATCTCTTTATCCACTGGTATTTGACCGGTACATTTCCATAATTCCACGTTAGTGACTTTGTCCTGCCATTTCCATCCCTTTATTCTGCGCAAGCATCCATTAATGAAAGTCTGTACTTTCGTGATTGTCAATTTTGTCATTCTCCATGTTTCACAGCCATATAATAGGACCGACTTAACATTTGAGTTGAAAATTTTTATTTTTGTATTTAGCCTAATTTCTTTGGATTTCCATATGTTTCCCAGTGCAATGAAAGCTCCTCTTGCTTTTGATATCCTTATTTTGGTATCATTTTCTGTTCCTCCCTCTTTATCTATATTACTGCCCAGATATATATAAGATTGTACGTCTAGTAGAGGTATTTCTCCTAGTTTTATATGGTTATTGCCAACTGCATTAATTCTCATAATGTTGGTCTTATCTCTATTAATCTTTAGTCCTAGCTGTTGTGATCTCTCATCTAATATACTCATTTTATCCTGCATCTGTTGATGGCTGTGTGATAGGAGAGCTATGTCATCAGCAAAGTCTAAATCATCAAGTTGTTTGGTCAGTGACCACTGGATCCCATTTCTGTTGTTTTGAGTTATTTTCATAATCCAATCTATGGCCAGTAGAAAGAGAAATGGAGACAGGAGGCATCCTTGCCTTACTCCTGTTCTTATTTCAAATGCTTCTGTAAGCTGTCCTTCATGCACCACACTACATTTTGTTCCTTCATACATTGTTTTTATCAGGTTAATAAACTTTATGGGGATTCCGTAATGACTCAGCAACTTCCAAAGCATTCTTCTGTCTAAACTATCAAATGCCTTTTCGTAATCTATGAATCCAATATATAGTGGGGATTTTAGTTCTAAACTTTGTTCAACTATTATACGTAGGGTAGTTATTTGATCAGCACATGATCTGTTCTTCCTAAAACCTGCTTGTTCATCTCTCAAGTGTTTCTCTATAGCCTCTTTTAGTCTCTCCAGAATGATTCTGCCTAATATTTTTCCTGGCACTGATAGTAGCATAATTCCCCTATAATTTGTGCACTCCTGTAAACTTCCTTTCTTTGGTAGTTTGATCATATAACCTTCTCTCCAGTCTTTAGGTATTTCTTCCCTCTCCCAAATTTTATCCAATAGATCCTGTAACATCATGGTAGAGGTGTTAATATCTGCTTTGATGGCTTCCGAAGGAATTTCATCTGGTCCTGTGGCTTTACCATCTTTTAATAGTTTGATGGCTTTCATTATTTCTTCTTTGCTTGGTTTTCCGCAGTTAACGTGTAACTCTCTTCTGCTGGTAGTATATCTGGAGGATTATTTGAGCCGGGTCTGTTCAAAAGTTCTTCAAAGTGTTCTTTCCATCTCTCCATTTGTTCCCTTATATTACTAAGCAGATTTCCTTTCTTGTCTTTGATAAAGGCGTTGATCTGTTTGTATTTTCCACCTAATTTCTTTGTGCTGTTGTACAGTTCTTTCATATTCCCTTTATTTGCTGCTTCTTCTGCCTCTTTAGCTAGTTCATCTATATATTTCCTCTTATCCCTTTTAATGCATCTTCTCACTTCTTTGTTCACCTCTGTGTAAGCTTCCTGTGTCTTGGCTTTATTACTTCTTGTTTTGCTTTTATTTATGTCTGCTTTCTTGTTCTTTCTTTCTTTAATTTTATCCAGGGTCTCTGCTGTCATCCATGCCTTATTCTGGCGTTCTCTTTTCCCCAGTGTTTCTTCGCATGTCTCTTTCCATATATTTTCGTAGCTGCTCTATATCAATTGTTCTGCTAAATGCTATTTTGTATTTCTGGAAGATAGGAATCAATTAATTTCATCTTCTAACGATGTCGTAAAAATTCAAGCAAAGAGCAATTTGGTGGGATCAATATTATCATCACAGAGTGTCGTTATCGGATGTACCGGGCGAAGAGGTCAACAATTTATAATGTTACTGCATGTCTGTAGCAGGACAAAGAAAATGTTGTTGCTGTTGTTGACGTTCGTCAAGAGCTCTGGTTAATGCTGGCATGATTCAATCTGATTTTATTACACAGTCGCGAAAATGGAAAAATAAACTCAACGATCGTCCGAAGGGAGGCGGGAGGGGAGATGGACAGGACAAACACACACACACACACTCAATCACACACACACACTCACACTCAATTGCAAACACATGCATGTGGTAGTGTTTAGGTAAAACACTCAATCGGTAGTGTTTAGGTAAAACACTCAATCGGTAGTGTTTAGGTAAAACACTCAATCGGTAGTGTTTAGGTAAAACACTCAATCGGTAGTGTTTAGGTAAAACACTCAATCGGTAGTGTTTAGGTAAAACACTCAATCGGTAGTGTTTAGGTAAAACACTCAATCGGTAGTGTTTAGGTAAAACACTCAATCGGTAGTGTTTAGGTAAAACACTCAATCGGTAGTGTTTAGGTAAAACACTCAATTGGTAGTGTTTAGGTAAAACACTCAATCGGTAGTGTTTAGGTAAACCACTCAGTCGGTAGTGTTTAGGTAAAACACTCAGTCGGTAGTGTTTAGGTAAAACACTCAGTCGGTAGTGTTTAGGTAAAACTATGGGTTAGGAGAGACCTATTATGTTTGACATTTTGCGATCATAATGCATGACGATTTTAATGCCTTGATAAATATAGTAGCATGAAGGCAAATAACACCAGGGCCAAAACTACAAATAGCAAAATGTTATATCTTCTCAACATTCCTGCATGGCGCAGAAACATGAACATTAGGAAAAACAAACAAAATAGAAAATTGAAACCTTTGAAATGTGGATTTATAGAAGAATAGGAAACATTGGATGGTAAGAAAAGAAAACAAATTATGAAGTTTCAAACAAATAAAAATGAAAAGAGAACTACTAAACACAATTCAAACATGACAAATGAGATTTTTGTGACATGTTAAAAGACACAGCAGTCTACTAAAAATAATAATGGAAGGGAAAATAAAAGGTAAAAGAGGCAGAGGTAGACCAAGACTAACATGGACAAGTCAGCTTATGATGACCTGCACTATCAAAACAAGAGACAGCGGAATGGAGGGCAGCCAAACTTCAATGCGGAGACAGCACTGGATGATGATGATGATTTTATTGCCATGAGCCACCTTAGATACTGATTAGTAGAAGACGTTATTAAAACATTTAAACAATGCGCCCGTATGGTACATGTATGTTGTTGATTAGGACAGAGAGGTATGAAAACGTTTGCACATGTTCAGTCACGAGACACCACTATTACGGGGATAGAACAGTGGAGAACAGTCAATTTATTGAAGCTGGCTGGGCTAACTACTTGAGAAAGCTGTAATGCAATTTAATTGATCATTCAGAAATACTTTTAGAGAACTTTTTTCAGAGATAATAATTTAAGAAGATGACTCGGAAGGGAATTTTGATTGAGATTTTTAGAGACTTTAACTATAACAGAGCGAAAGACTTGAGCTACGAGAATGCAGATTTCATAGAAGAAATAGTTAATTGGCTATATGTTATGCACACCCGCTATATTATCGTGTATGTAGTTTTTTTTATTCACCAAAGAAGTTGTGCTGATTTTCTTACAGAACCTGGAGAATGTCATAACACCGGCAGTTGCTTTAAGGCACAAGTAATATTGTCCACTATAGATTAGATATAGATAGATTAGATAGATAGATTAGATAGATAAGATAGATAAGATAGATAAGATAGATAAGATAGATAAGATAGATAAGATAGATTAGATTAGATTAGATTAGATTAGATTAGATTAGATTAGATTAGATTAGATTAGATTAGATTAGATTAGATTAGATTTAGATTTAGATTTAGATTTAGATTTAGATTAGATTAGATTAGATTAGATTAGATTAGATTAGATTAGATTAGATTAGATTAGATTAGATTAGATTAGATTAGATAGATAGATAGATAGATAGATAGATAGATAGATAGATAGATAGATAGATAGATAGATAGATAGATAGATAGATAGATAGATAGATAGATAGATAGATAGATAGATAGATAGATAGATAGATAGATAGATAGATAGATAGATAGATAGATAGATAGATAGATAGATAGATAGATAGATAGATAGATAGATAGATAGATAGATAGATAGATAGATAGATAGATAGATATATTCATAGATGCCCATAATAAGTATTTATGTATAATGGGAGATTTTTCTGTAAGCAAGACATTTTTCCCGGATGGGTTTGTGAAGTAAAACTAAAGAGATGTGTAAAAAAGTTTGTGAAAGTGATCAAGACTTGAGTCATCACATGGAGTGTTGAAGACAAGTGCATCACATGGAGTGTTGAAGACAAGTACAGCATATGGAGTATTGAAGACAAGTGTAGCATATGGAGTGTTGAGGATAAGTGCATCACATGAAGTGTTGAAGATAAGTGCATCACATGGAGTGTTGAGGATAAGTGCATCACATGGAGTGTCGAAGACAAGTGCATCATATGGAGTGTTGAAGACAAGTGCAGCATATAGAGTGTTGAAGACAAGTGCATAATATGAAGTGTTGAAGACAAGTGCATCACATGGAGTGTTGAAGGCAAGTACATTACACGGAGTGTTGAAGATAAGTGCATCACATGGAATGTTGAGGATAAGTGCATCACATGGAGTGTCGAAGACAAGTGCATCACATTGAATGTTGAGGATAAGTGCATCATATGGAGTGTTGAAGACAAGTGCAGCATATAGAGTGTTGAAGACAAGTGCATCACATGGAGTGTTGAAGACAAGTGCATCACATGGAGTGTTGAAGGCAAGTACATTACACGGAGTGTTGAAGACAAGTGCATCACATGGAGTGTTGAAGACAAGTGCATCACATGGGGTGTTGAAGACAAGTGCATCATTTGAAGTGTTGAAGACAAGTGCAGCATATGGAGTGTTATAGACAAGTGCATCATGTGAAGTGTTGAAGACAAGTGCATCATATGAAGTGTTGAAGACAAGTGCAGCATATGGAGTGTTGAGGATAAGTGCAGCATATGGAGTGTTGAGGATAAGTGCATCACATGGAGTGTTGAGGATAAGTGCATCACATGGAGTGTTGAAGACAAGTGTATCACATGGAGTGTTGAAGATAAGTGCATCACATGGAGTGTTGAAGACAAGTGCATCACATGGAGTGTTGAAGAGAAGTGTTATTCTGCACATTTGGAATTGTAGTTTCACTGTTGTGTTCATTATTCAGCGTTGAGTACTTTTCACTGGCACACACACACACACATACATCAACCAACACAGAACTGGAGTCGTCAGTCGCTGGACACTGCGGGACTTGCTGAGGAGGGGATCTGAGCACCTATGGACATGTTCGGAGTGCAATGATGATGACACGCAAATAACTCAATAATTCAACATATACAAATTCTCTCTCTCTCTCTCTCTCTCTCTCTCTCTCTCTATTTGTCCGTACAATATAAGCAACTCATCAACTGTTCTAAGAACACGCAAAAAAAAACGCATCAACTGTCCCTAAATACAGAGAAAGTCATCAAATGTTCTAAAACATAAAGAATCTCATTAAATGCCCATAAAGTAAAAAAATATACTCATACAATGTCCTTATAGCACAAGGACACTCACATGTTTCTATAGCACAAAGAAACTCATGAAATGTTCCAAAATAGCACTAAGAAACTCATAAAATGCCTCCATAGCACAAAGCAACTCATTAAATGTCGATATAGCATAAAGAAACCCATATAATGTCCCTAAAACACAGAAAAACTCATCAAACCTTCCTAAAACACAAAGAACATCATCAAATGCCACTAAAGCATAAAAAACAAAAAATGTCCCTATAGCACAAAGAAACTCATGTAATGTTCCAAAATAGCACTAAGAAACTCATAAAATGCCTATACAGCACAAAGAAACTCACAGTCTATAGCACAAAGAAACTCATAAAATGTGTCTATAGACAAAGAAACTCGTAAAGTGTCTCTGTAGCACAAAGAAACTCATAAAGTGTCTTTATAGCACAAAGAAACTCATAAAGTGTCTCTATAACACAAAGAAACTCATAAAATGTCTCTATAGCACAAAGAAACTCATAAAATGTCTCCATAGCACAAAGAAACTCACAACATGCCTCAATAGCACAAGACACTCATAAAATGTCTCTATAGCACGAAGAAACTCACAAAATGTCCCTATAGCACAAAGAAATAAAGGAAAGAGCGATCGCGGACGACAAAGAGAGAAAATGCTGGATAGCTTAGTTGTCATGGCATGGAAAACAGTCAACAACAGAATTAATACGCACTGTAGATAGAAGATTGTGGAAGGACATGATCGCCTACGCCAACCGGTATGGCACATGATGATGTTGATATCACAAAGAAACTCATAAAATGTCCATATAGCGCAAAGAAACTCACAACACGTCTCTATAGCACAAGAAACTCTAATTGTTCTACGATCACACAAAAGAAACTCACAATTATTCTAAGATCAAGTAAAAGAAACTCACCAATTGTTCTATGATCACACAAATGTAACTCACCAATTGTTCTAAGATGACACAAAAGAAACTCACCAATTGTTCTAAGATGACACAAAAGTAACTCACCAATTGTTCTATGATGACACAAAAGAAACTGACCAATTATTCTAAGATCACACAAAAGAAACTCGACAATTATTCTAAGATCACACAAAAGAAACTCACCAATTATTCTATGATCATATAAAAGAAATTCATCAATTGTTCTAAGATCACACAAAAGAAACTCAACAAATGTTCTATAATCATAAAGAAGAAACTCACCAATTGCACTATGACCACACAAAAGAAACTCACCAGCTATTCAATGATCATATACAAGAAACTCAATAATTGTTCTAATATCACACAAAAGAAACTCACAAACTGTTATATGATCACATAAAAGAAACTCACCAATTGCTCTACGACCACACACAAGAAACTCACCAATTATTCTAAGATATCAAAAAAGAAACTCATCAATTGTTCTATGATCACACAAAAAAGCAATTATTCTAAGATCAAGGAAAAGAAACTCACCAATTGTTCTATGATCACACACAAAAGAAACTCACAATTATCCTAAGATAAAGTAAAAAAAAAAACTCACCAATTGTTCTATGATCATACAAAAGAAACTCACCAATTGTTCTAAGATCACACAAAAGAAACTCACCAATAGTTCTAAGATGGCAAAAAAGAAACTCACCAATTATTCTAAGATCACACAAAAGAAACTCACCATCTATTCTTTTATCATATAAAAGAAACTCATCAATTGTTCTAAGATCACACAAAAGAAACTCACCAATTGTTCTAAGATCACACAAAAGAAACTCACCAATTGTTCTAAGATCACACAAAAGAAACTCACCAATTGTTCTAAGATCACACAAAAGAAACTCATCAATTGTTCTAAGAACACACAAAAGAAACTCATCAATTGTTCTAAGATCACACAAAAGAAACTCACCAATTGTTCTAAGATCACACAAAAGAAACTCACCAATTGTTCTAAGATCACACAAAAGAAACTCACCAACTGTCCCTAGAATACACAAGATACCGAGGAATGCGCTCAGAATGATGCTTTCTAATTCCAATACTTGTTCCTGGACCACAATCTCCACCTGATCGTTGGTGGCGCCATATGGCGGGAAGCTGGCGTTAAACATAGTGCCTGGAGAAGATGGCTACTGCTGGACTAGAGTCTGCAGACAAAAAAAATATCTTCTAATAGTGGCATGTATGTACAGATGTATACAAATTGAGAAATATCAAACTAGGGATCGCACACAAAGATCATGTACTATTTTAAAAATATCCAGTTATAATCGTGTCGCTTAGGTTCACCGGCACATTTCTCAGCTGCATTAGGAAGAAAAACAAAGTATCACCAGGGCTGAAACTAAGAATGGCAAAATGTTACGTCTTCTCAATATTCCTGTATGGTGCAGAAACATGGACATTAGACAAGAAAACAGAACAGAAACTTGAAGCCTTTGAAATGTGGATTTATAGAAGAATAGGTAGAATTGGATGGAAACAAAAGATAACAAACGATGAAGTTTTAAAACAACTGAAAATAAAAAGAGAACTAGTAAATACAATTAAGACAAGACAAATGAAATTTTTGGAGCATGTTAAAAGACACAACAGCCTACTAAAAGTAATATTGGAAGGAAAAATACAAGATAAAAGAGGCAGAGGCAGACCAAGACTAACATGGACGAGTAACATCAAAAGATGGACAAGTCAATCTATGTCAGCCTGCACCATCAAAGCAAGAAACAGAGTAGAAAGGCGATCCATGGTAGCCAACCTTCGTTGCGGAGAAGGCACACGATGATGATGATGATGATGATTAGAAAGAAAATATGGCACACATCGGCGTGCGATCACAACAAACTCCAGGGGACCAGATAGACCTTTTTATTCGTGATCCTTACGTCTGTAGATGTATAGCAAAGTTTATTATCGAAGAAGAATATCATTATCCATGTAGATGTAAGGCAAAGTTTATTATCGAAGAAGATTATCATTATCCATGTAGATGTACAACCAATAATGATAGAACGATAGGTCTCTAGCCTTTGATCTGATGCCAAAGTTGCCATCCTCATCTATTCTAGGCCAGTCCTACAAGTCCGGAACAGGTCAGACTCATTCACGAAATAAGGAACATACTCGTATGTCCTCTGTCAGAGAAGATATAACTAGTCCTACAGTGGATACCAGCACACTGTGGCATCCTTGGAAATGATAAAGCTGATGAATTTGCAAAAGCAGCTGGAAGCCTTCAACAGTCCAACCAGATGGAAGCCTTCAACCGTCCAACCAGATGGAAGCCTTCAAGCGTCCAACCAGATGGAAGCCTTCAACAGTCCAACCAGATGGAAGCCTTCAACAGTCCAACCAGATGGAAGCCTTCAACAGTCCAACCAGATGGAAGCCTTCAACAGTCCAACCAGATGGAAGCCTTCAACAGTCCAACCAGATGGAAGCCTTCAAGCGTCCAACCAGATGGAAGCCTTCACCAGTCCAACCAGATGGAAGCCTTCAACAGTCCAACCAGATGGAAGCCTTCAACAGTCCAACCAGATGGAAGCCTTCAACAGTCCAACCAGATGGAAGCCTTCAACAGTCCAACCAGATGGAAGTCTTCAACAGTCCAACCAGATGGAAGTCTTCAACAGTCCAACCAGATGGAAGCCTTCAACAGTCCAACCAGATGGAAGTCTTCAACAGTCCAACCAGATGGAAGCCTTCAACAGTCCAACCAGATGGAAGCCTTCAACAGTCCAACCAGATGGAAGCCTTCAACAGTCCAACCAGATGGAAGCCTTCAACAGACTACCAGATGGAAGCCTTCAACAGTCCAACCAGATGGAAGCCTTCAACAGTCCAACCAGATGGAAGTCTTCAACAGTCCAACCAGATGGAAGCCTTCAACAGTCCAACCAGATGGAAGTCTTCAACAGTCCAACCAGATGGAAGCCTTCAACAGTCCAACCAGATGGAAGTCTTCAACAGTCCAACCAACCCCAGAACCTCAAAGAAATAAAAACAATCACGAAACAAGCCTGAAAAAGAGAAACGAGGAAGTTACATGGAAAATATGAGCCAGATAATGACAGCGTAAACTAGCTCAGCAGACAAGCATATTTCAAGATATTCAGATTGAGGACACGTGACTGTAGCTACAGAATACTGCTAATCAAGAAAGGACTCAATGACTGTGCAACATATTACTGCAGAGCATCCAGAGAAACTCCAGAGAATATCTTACAGGACTGCGGCACCATCGACACCATCAGAACACAAATATGGCCGCCCACAGAAACAAGCCTGCATGACAAGTTATGGGGAACCGGTGATGACCTCAAACTCACTGTTTGTTTGTGACCCGTAGACTTACACGCATAGCTACAGTAAATCACTGAAAGAAGAAGAAGGTGATGATGAAGAGGAAGATGAAGAAGAAGAAGAAACCCAATGTCATACAGAATGCATTTACTGATCAGATTAGCGACTATACTTGCTACACGTTACCACAGTCACTCCCTGATGCCAATCGTCTTTTTGTCCGCTCGAGTGTCTCCAGGACTCCAGGACATAAAACCAGGAAAGGTAGTCACGAGAAGACAGGAAACAATCGAAGAGATAAGATCAGAAATAAAGAACTGAGAGAAAGGCTAGGAATAGCCCCCGCCATAGAAGTTATAAGGAAACAACAGATAAAAGGATTTGGCAAATGATAAGACAGGAAGATCAAAACACGAGTCTTCAATAAACGTCGTGAGAACACCAGACCCAAGGACAGATCACAAAATAATGGATTGATGGAATATTAAAAACACAATGAAACATAACAGCAGGAGAGGCGAACAGAAAAGCAAAAGACCGCAAAGTATATCTTCCCTCAACGCAGAAAGGCAAATGAAGAAGGAAAGAAGAAGTCACGCTATCAGTCACGGTGCTTCTGCGATGGTTTTGAGGAATAAAAAAGACACAGTTGAATTTGCCTTCCCGTCTCCAGCTCTGAGTTGTACATCCACAGAGAGAATAAGTATATTAAATAATTGGTGCGTCCACAGAGAGAATAAGTATATTAAATAATTGGTACATCCACAGAGAGAATAAGAATATTAAATAATTGATACATCCACAGAGAGAATAAGTATATTAAATAATTAGTACATCCACAGAGAGAATAAGTATATTAAATAATTGATACATCCACATAGAGAATAAGTATATTAAATAATTAGTACATCCACAGAGAGAATACGTATATTAAATAATCAGTACACCCACAGAGAGAATAAGTATATTAAATAATTAGTACATCCACAGAGAGAATAAGTATATTAAATAATTAGTACATCCAAAGAGAAAAATGGGAGCCGCGATAGCTCAGTGGTTAGTGAACTGGACTACCACGGACAAGGGGTAGGGTTCGATCCCAACCGACGGCTTCCGGGTTCACCCTGCCTTAAATGGGTACCGGATTTTTTTCTGGGAAAGTAAAGCAGCACGGGCGTAATACTGACCACATTACCCCAAAAATCATGTGCTGAAGGTCTGTAAAATTTATGGTCACTAACACCATATTCCCTATACGCCACTTGGCGTGACGGGGTACTTTACTTTTTTTTACTTACATCCACAGAGAGAATACGTATATTAAATAATTGGTACATCCACAGAGAGAATACGTATATTAAATAATTGATACATCCACAGAGAGAATACGTATATTAAATAATTGATACATCCACAGAGAGAATACGTATATTAAATAATTGATACATCCACAGAGAGAATACGTATATTAAATAATTGATACATCCACAGAGAGAATACGTATATTAAATAATTGATACATCCACAGAGAGAATACGTATATTAAATAATTGATACATCCACAGAGAGAATACGTATATTAAATAATTGATACATCCACAGAGAGAATAAGTATATTAAATAATTGGTACATGCACAGAGAGAATAAGTATATTAAATAATTGGCACATGCACAGAGAGAATAAGTATATTAAATAATTGGTACATGCACAGAGAGATTCACTGATATTCTTCTCGGGCCGAAGACGGCATATAGCGCATAAGTCATATTTCTCCGCCATTGAGGATTTTCTGCCAGTTCTTGGTTGTTATATAGTCCCATGGCTGAGCCTTCCCTAGTAATTGTTCTGTGTATGTATTCTCTTGGTCTGCCTTGTTTTCTTTTACCAGATGGTTTCCACATGAATGCCTGACGGGGAAGTCTTTCTTCATTCATTCTCAGCACAAGACCGATGTATTTCCAACAAATTCAATTAGAGTTTCAACATTCTCTTGCCATTATTTCTGCCATGAATACAGCTTGCTGTTGTGATTGCCGTCTGAAAGAACATTTGTCTCTAGCCAGATCTCCCACTTCTTCTGTTGTCATGTTCAAGATCTCCTTCATGTCTCGAAACCACCTTCTTCTTGGTCTGCCCCCCCCATGTGTCGCACGGGAACCATGCCCTCCATGTTGTTCTGTCCAGCCCGCTGTGTCTTCTGACATGGCCATAGCATTTTAATTTGCTCTATAGAAATGTGTTGTAAGCCCGTTCGTTTTAATGTTTAAATATATTAATACTTCTTTATTGCTCTTTTTCATTACAGAAGGAATCTTAAGGATTTTTTTGCAGCATTTTGTTTCGAATGAATCAATTTTCTTCCTTGCTGTTTGCGAGATTACCAACAAGTTACAACCGTATATTGCTATTATGCATATTGCTATTATGCATATTGCTATTATGCATATTGCTATTATGTATATTTCTATTATGCATATTGCTGTTATGTATATTGCTATTATGTATATTGCTATTATGTATATTGCTTTTATGCATATTGCTATTATGTATATTGCTATTATGTATATTGCTATTATGTATATTGCTATTATGTATATTGCTATTATGTATATTGCTATTATGTATATTGCTATTATGTATATTGCTATTATGTATATTGCTATTGGAAAGATACATGTCCTCAATAATTGTAATTTTACAGTCTTGCTGGTATTGTGCTACATGTAGTGGTAGCTACTTATGGAATCTAGAGTATTCTTCTCATCCGCCCTTAAAAGGACGTTAAGTGGTCGTATGTACATTGCGTTGTAGTTTGCAGTAGAGTTGTGATATTTGCGCATTTTGGCCCAATGCATTCGATTTTTAGTCTTAAAACAACTAAAAATGAAAAGAGAACTAATAAGCATAATTCAAACAAGACAAATGAGATTTTTGAGGCATGTTAAAAGACACAACAGCCTACTAATAGTAATCCTGGAGGGGAAAATACATGGTAAAAGAGGCAGAGGCAGACCAAGACTAACATGGACGAGTAACATCAAGAGATGGACAGGTCAACCTATGACAACCTGCACCATCAAAGCAAGAGACAGACATTCGATGCGGAGACGGGACTAAATGATGATGATGAAAGAACAAAAAAAAACAACAACATCAAATTGAACTAATGAACCAAAATAAAAGTGTTTCAAAAAGTCCAATTATTTCATCAAATTCCTGCGACATATCTGGTTACTAAAATGATTGGGTCCACGGTTGGACAAAATAATTTCAGGTTTAAAGTCATACGTGATTTCATTATTCAATGTTTTAATGAAATTACTACTTTTTGGCCTCACGTTATTTATTTTCTGTAAATTAGATTTGCGTGCCTGGTATGAAAGTATAGTTTGATCTAATTTGTTCACACTCGTGTAAAACTATCTTTAAATTAATTATTTTCTGCTGGATTTTTTATCTGGTCTAACTAAAGTTGAAAGCTGCCATTTTGGGAAGCTGTGTTGTTGTTTCTGGCTAGAGTTTGTGTGTTTAGTTTGTATAGTTAGTTATACCTGACGAAGGTTTTTGCCGAAACGTTGTGGTTTATTTTATTTTTCTATTAGTTTTGCTGCAGGATGCCATATTATATTTGTCGTATAGACAGTCTCAGAAAGAAGTTTGTGTATCGGAAGAAAATTGAGTATCGGTGACAAAAAAAAAATGTATTACATGCACCCACAGACTCTCCTGGATCGGCTTCTATTTTGGCCTGGCATCAGATTCCACTCTCCCGTGACCCCATTTGGCCCGGCATCAGATTCAATCTCCCGTGACTCTATTTTGGCCTGGCATCAGATTCCACTCTCCCGTGACTCTATTTTGGCCTGGCATCAGATTCCACTCTCCCGTGACCCCATTTGGCCCGGCATCAGATTCAATCTCCCGTGACTCTATTTTGGCCTGGCATCAGATTCCACTCTCCCGTGACTCTATTTTGGACTGGCATCAGATTCCACTCTCCCGTGACTCTATTTTGGACTGGCATCAGATTCCACTCTCCCGTAACTCTATTTTGGCCTGGCATCAGATTCCACTCTCCCGTATCTCTATTTTGCTCTGGCATCAGATTCCACTCTCCCGTGACTCTATTTTGGACTGGCATCAGATTCCACTCTCCCGTAACTCTATTTTGGTCTGGCATCAGATTCCACTCTCCCGTAACTCTATTTTGGAATGGCATCAGATTCCACTCTCCCGTGACTCTATTTTGACCTGACATCAGCTTCCACTCTCCCGTTACTCTATTTTGGCCTGGCATCAGTTACCACTCTCCCGTTACCCTATTTTACCCGGGACCCCAGGTCTGGTCAGCACTAACTACCTCTGGTTTCACTGCCAGAACTCCTTCGATTTGCTCCCTCTGGCATGTCCCCCGGAGTCCAGTGCTCGCTTGTTCATATAACTGTTACGAATCTCTTTATTTCTTAAATAATACTTCAACCAATGACAATTAATATAAAACGGTATTTAGCCTTTAAGATTACAGAGAGACGAGACTACACGTTTAGAAGCTAAATACCATTCTGCCTTTATTTTCCATGTTTTTTTTTTTGTTGCAGCTCTAATTGTGACCCCGCATGATATTTAATATTGTATATATTGTATATGTTGTATATATTGTATATGTTGTATAAAAAAAAAAAAGTACCCCCCGTCACGCCAAGTGGCGTATAGGGAAATATGGTGTTAGTGACCCTATATTTTACAGACCTTCAGCACATGATTTTGGGGTAATGTGGTCGGTATTACGCCCGTGCTGCTTTTACTTTCCCAGAAAAAATCCGGTACCCATTTAAGGCTGGGTGAACCCGGAGCCGTCGGTTGGGATCGAACCCTACCCCTTGTCCGTAGTAGTCCAGTTCACTAACCACTGAGCTATCGCGGCTCCTACTAATTTTTAGGGAATTAGTAAAACCCAGGTGTCCTCGCCAGGATTACGAACCCCGGCTGTTGCCGTGGTAAGCCAACCGCCTATCGATTGCGCTAACCGGACACCCCTATATGTTGTATATATATTGTATATGTTGTAAATGTTGTATATGTTGTATATATTGTATATATTATGTTGTATATATTGTATATATTGTGTATGTTGTATATGTTGTATATATTATATTGTATATGTTGTATATATTGTATATATTGTATATATTATATATGTTATATATGTTGTATATGTTGTAAATGTTGTATATATTGTATATATTATATATGTTATATATGTTGTATATATTGTATATGTTATATATATATATATATTGTATATGTTGTAAATGTTGTATATATTGTATATATTGTATATGTTGTATATATTCTATATATTGTATATGTTGTATATATTGTACATATTGTATATGTTGTATATGTTGTATATATTGTATATGTTGTATATGTTGCATATGTTGTATATACTGTATATGTTGTATATATTGTATATGTTATGTTGTATATATTGTATATGTTGTATATATTGTATATGTTGTATATGTTACATATGTTGTATATGTTGTATATGTTACATATGTTGTATAAGTTGTATATGTGTGCTTATCGCCAATAATTAACTCACCTTGGATCACTCACAACCGTGTACAGTAGTAAGGAAAGTGGACAGAGAGGGAAATCACGGAAAATCCCCACTATCGTGACGCATTCAGCTAGGCGAGCTGACGTCATTCTACTGCCTTGCTTGCAAACTGTGTTACGGGCAACTTACGGGAGAGTCACACAATTATAGTAATTCTCTCTTCTCGCTGGCCTTGCAACTATATACGTCAGTGGATAAGTTAACTTTTAATTTCATCCAGGGCCGCGTTAATGAAAGTAGTTTAGGCCAAAAAACGTAGCACTCTTAACTTGGAGCTACATTTCTGATAGTCTAACCCAGGGGTTAACGGTCGATTCTTGGAAATGCTACAGGAAGAATGGAATGTTAACGGTTCTTGGAAAACTGATCGAGTGTTAATTCTTAGATAACTAATGTTGGTCGACATTGACAGAAGATAGCTTGTTGGGTTACCAGTGGTTCTCCAAATGTGCAATTGTGCCTCCATAAGTATTATAGCCGAGTTATTGAGTTATTTGTGGGTTACCATCATTGAGTTATTGAGTTATTTGTAAGTTATCATCATGGAGTTATTGAATTATTTGTGGATTACAATCATTGAGTTATTGCGTTATTTATAGGTTACCATCGATTTATTCGTGGGTTATCATCATTGCAGTCCGAACATGTCCATAGGTGCTCAGATCCCCTTCTCAGCAATTCCCTCAGTGTCCAGCGACTGACGACTCCAGTTCTGTGTTGGTTGATAAGTCTTCTTACAGGCCCACTAAGTTTCTCGTTTCTGGCTGTGCCCATCTTAACTTCCATCTCTTTCATCCGAAGGAGTGACGTGGACTCATGGTTGTCGAAGTCCTGTGCACTTCCCGCATCTCGGACCGCTTAATGGCGTCCGCTTGATCCATTGGTTGACTGCCTTCGACGACAGCGCAGCTAGCCAGCCTGTCCGCTCTTTCATTTCCCCGTACTCCCGCACGCCCTGGGACGTAGACAAATGTGACTCTATATCGTTGACCTCTGCAGTGACTCAATCTACTACCTGCGTACAGAGCGCAAACGTTTTAAATTGTATAGAAGGTACAAGAATTTGGAAAATGAAATGGGTGCATTAATCTGAAAATGAAATGAGTGCATTAATCTGAAAATGAAATGAGTGCATTAATCTGAAAATGAAATGAGTGCATTAATCTGAAAATGAAATGAGTGCATTAATCTGAAAATGAAATGAGTGCATTAATCTGAAAATGAAATGAGTGCATTAATCTGAAAATGAAATGAGTGCATTAATCTGAAAATGAAATGAGTGCATTAATCTGAAAATGAAATGAGTGCATTAATCTGAAAATGAAATGAGTGCATTAATCTGAAAATGAAATGAGTGCATTAATCTGAAAATGAAATGAGTGCATTAATCTGAAAATGAAATGAGTGCATTAATCTGGAAATTAAATGAGTGCATTAATCTGAACATGAAATGAGTGCATTAATCTGAACATGAAATGAGTGCATTAATCTGAACATGAAATGAGTGCATTAATCTGAACATGAAATGAGTGCATTAATCTGAACATGAAATGAGTGCATTAATCTGAAATGATCTTCATTAATTAATTATGGAGTGAGTGTGAGTTTGAAAACAAACGAGGTGACGATCGCTTGTGAGAAAGGAAAGCTCCTTCTTTTCTGCGTGCCCCAATAACGTAACGAATTGTTACACCGCTTCGTCATCCGTCCTTAAAGAACGTTAAGTGGACGTAAATGCGATATATTGCCGTTTGGTGTAGAACTGAGACATTTACAATTTTGGGTCCACCGCATGGCGTGTTTGAGTACAAGGCTGCCTTCCCTCTTGATCCCAACGTGGCCAGACTAGATTAGTTAATCTATTACTAGGAGCACAGCAAAGAGGTGGAGGAGGGGAGGCGGTTAGATAGTTCTGGCCCACTGAACCTGGAGCAAACCATCAGTTATGAGTCACTGGCAGCCTTCAGCCATCTAACAAATTGATCAGTTTAGCCTGGTTAACTCAGTACAGATTGAGAGGATAGGAAACCCGGTTATCAAAACGCGGTTCTGAGGTCGGATGTTTTGGGCCAAATGGCGCAGATACCACAGTTCCTCTTAAAACCACACCCGATCGCATCCATGCTAATTGGACGGTATTTTCAGGATTAATGACGAAGATGGCGATTCCTAATTTTAGCAGTGGTTGGGTGAAAGCCAGCAAGAAAGATTGAAAGTTACTGTCCAGGAATGGCCTTTCAGATTCTCGCCATGTCTCCACTGTCCTTGCAAAACTAGTTTATGACTCCTCTACCATAGTTCTTCAAATAAATATGCCCAGTCTTGTCATTGTTGGGATAGCCAAGGGGTGATGAAGATACATTTATGGAACAATTATATATATGGAATAAATATGGAACATTTGTGGTAAATATGAATAAATTTATGGAAACGAGTGGTGGTGAGGATGAGTTTATAGAAACGAGAGGTGGTGAGGATGAGTTTGTAGAAACGAGAGGTGGTGTTGATGACTTTATAGAAACGAGAGGTGGTGAGGATGAGTTTATAGAAACGAGTGGTGGTGATAATGAGTTTATGGAAACGATTGGTGGTGAGGATGAGTTTATAGAAACGAGTGGTGGTGAAGATGAGTTTATGGAAACGAGTGGTAGTGAGGATGAGTTTATGGAAACGAGTGGTGGTGAGGATGAGTTTATGGAAACGAGTGGTAGTGAGGATGAGTTTATGGAAACGAGTGGTAGTGAGGATGAGTTTATGGAAACGAGTGGTAGTGAGGATGAGTTTATGGAAACGAGTGGTAGTGAGGATGAGTTTATGGAAACGAGTGGTGGTGAGGATGAGTTTATGGAAACGAGTGGTAGTGAGGATGAGTTTATGGAAACGAGTGGTAGTGAGGATGAGTTTATGGAAACTAGTGGTAGTGAGGATGAGTTTATAGAAACGAGTGGTAGTGAGGATGAGTTTATGGAAACGAGTGGTAGTGAGGATGAGTTTATGGAAACGAGTGGTGGTAAGGATGAGTTTATGGAAATGAGAGGTGGTAAGGCTGAGTTTATGGAAATGAGAGGTGGTGATGATGAGTTTATGGAAGCGATTGGTAGTGAGGACGAGTTTATGGTAACGATTGGTAGTGAGGATGAGTTTATGGAAACGAGTGGTAGTGAGGATGAGTTTATGGAAACGAGTGGTAGTGAGGATGAGTTTATAGAAACGAGTGGTAGTGAGGATGAGTTTATGGAAACGAGTGGTAGTGAGGATAAGTTTATGGAAACGAGTGGTGGTAAGGATGAGTTTATGGAAATGAGAGGTGGTGATGATGAGTTTATGGAAACGAGAGGTGGTGATGATGAGTTTATGGAAGCGATTGGTAGTGAGGATGAGTTTATGGTAACGAGTGGTAGTGAGGATGAGTTTATGGAAACGAGTGGTAGTGAGGATAAGTTTATAGAAACGATTGGTAGTGAGGATGAGTTTATGGAAACGAGTGGTAGTGAGGATGAGTTTATGGAAACGAGTGGTAGTGAGGATGAGTTTATAGAAACGAGTGGTGGTGAGGATGAGTTTATGGAAACGATTGGTAGTGAGGATGAGTTTATGGAAACGAGTGGTAGTGAGGATGAGTTTATGGAAACGAGTGGTAGTGAGGATGAGTATATAGAAACGAGTGGTAGTGAGGATAAGTTTATGGAAACGAGTGGTGGTAAGGATGAGTTTATGGAAATGAGAGGTGGTGATGATGAGTTTATGGAAACGAGAGGTGGTGATGATGAGTTTATGGAAGCGATTGGTAGTGAGGATGAGTTTATGGTAACGAGTGGTAGTGAGGATGAGTTTATGGAAACGAGTGGTAGTGAGGATAAGTTTATGGAAACGAGTGGTGGTAAGGGTGAGTTTATGGAAATGAGAGGTGGTAAGGCTGAGTTTATGGAAACGAGAGGTGGTGATGATGAGTTTATGGAAGCGAGTGGTAGTGAGGATGAGTTTATGGAAACGAGAGGTGGTAAGGATGAGTTTATGGAAACGAGTGGTAGTGAGGATGGGTTCATGGAAACGAGAGGTGGTAAGGATGAGTTTATGGAAACGAGAGGTGGTGATGATGATTTTGTAGTAACGACAGGGGTGGGACTGGTTAGTCTCGAGGCAAGACGCCGGCCTCGAGACAGAGATGCTGTGTGTTCAAATCCCGGCTGTACCAGTTGGGATTTTTATTTATGATTTCTCTCTGCAGCAACCACCCCTGGTCTCAGCAGCGAGGCCCGGCTTGAAACGTCAATTACTCGTGGACGGAAAAAATATGAGTACCTCAGAAAACGGAGTTATCTGCCTGTGCGGCTAGGGACCCTTGCGCACACCGCTGCCAGGGAAAAACGGAGTAACACGCGAAATTCAGTTCCTAATCTCTAAGGGACTTCGTCAGTGTTAAAAGCTGGCGAACGCAAAAAAAAAAAAAGAAGAAAGGTGGCGATGATGAGTTTATAGAACTGAGAGGTGGTGAGGATGAGTTTATGGAAACGAGAGGTGGTGAGGATGAGTTTATGGAAACGAGAGGTGGTGAGGATGAGTTTATGGAAACGAGAGGTGGTGAGGATGAGTTTATGGAAACGAGAGGTGGTGAGGATGATTTTACAGAAACGAGAGGTGGTGAAGATGAGTTTATAGAAACGAGAGATGATGATGAGTTTATAGAAACGAGAGGTGGTGATGGTATTGAGAGTTTGTAACAAGGAGGTGGTGAGGATAACAGCATACTATATACGGTACACCGGGAAGTGTTTATGTTTGTAGACATAGATATGATGTGTTAGGCCCGCATTTGTGTTTGTCATTGCTACCTTAGTTGACTTGTCTTTGTTTGTCTTTCCATGAAGATCAAATGCACCTGCTGCCATTACACTTTCCAAGTGAGTAGAAGAAGCTGTATCTTCAAATGTAAAAAAATTTGCGTAAAAAAACGGAATATTGCACACAGCTGTTTGTGTTCACTACAAAGTGGCTTTTTAATTCTAATCCTGGAAATTTAGTAGCATTTATAAGTGAAAATGTCATGAGCCTCGTACATTCCACTTTTAATTAGAAATAATATTTTATAGAAGTGGTTTCAATTTGTGACATTGCACACACACACAGAGAGAGAGAGAGAGAGAGAGAGAGAGAGAGAGAGAGTCAGATAGATTGTTGTAGCTAAGTCATTGCTTCACTGATGTTTTTGTAGTTAATATTGCTTCACTGATGTTTTTGTAGTTAATATTGCTTGATTGATGTTTTTGTAGTTAATATTGCTTCACTGATGTTATTGTAGTTAATATTGCTTGATTGATGTTTTTGTAGTTAATATAGCTTGACTGATGTTTTTGTAGTTAATATTGCTTCACTGATGTTTTTGTAGTTAATATTGCTTGACTGATGTTTTTGTAGTTAATATTGCTTGACTGATGTTTTTGTAGTTAATATTGCTTGACTGATGTTTTTGTAGTTAATATTGCTTGACTGATGTTTTTGTAGTTAATATTGCTTGACTGATGTTTTTGTAGTTAATATTGCTTGATTGATGTTTTTGTAGTTAATATTGCTTGACTGATGTTTTTGTAGTTAATATTGCTTGACTGATGTTTTTGTAGTTAATATTGCTTGACTGATGTTTTTGTAGTTAATATTGCTTCACTGATGATTTTGTAGTTAATGCTCGTAACAAAAAGATGAAATATTTAAAAATGTGAGAGTTTCGGGGATTGATTGTTGAACCATGAAGGTAGCTACAATGTAAGATACATCTTGCTGTAATCACTTTGATTGTTTAAGAGAAGAAACGTAACTTGTTATCTTCCTGGTATGGCAAACATCAGCAAATGAACTAAGTCTCAACAACAAATAGCTGCGTGCATGACCCGAAACTCTCAGATTTGCCAATTATAAGAAAGCATTCTTTTTATTACAATCATTTATTACACACATAAACAGTGACTTTAGCAAAACATTTTGTTATGTTTTATGTGTGGTGGGGCAGTGAAATAGTGGGGTAGTGAAACTGTGGGGCAGTGAAACTGTGGGGCAGTGAAACGTGTGAAAGCTGCGTAGTCAATGAAACTTTGAGGACTTCACCTTATTATTCAACTTATTTGAGAAAACCACCCGTCTGGACTACCAACGTCCGGACAACCCGTCTGGACTACCAACGTTCGGACAACCCGTATGGACTACCTACGTTCGGACAACCGTCTGGACTACCAACGTTCGGACAACCCGTCTGGACTACCAACGTTCGGACAACCCGTCTGGACTACCAACGTTCGGACAACCCGTATGGACTACCTACGTTCGGACAACCGTCTGGACTACCAACGTTCGGACAACCCGTCTGGACTACCTACGTTCGGACAACCCGTGTTCCCGCTGGAAGCAGTGTGAATTGTACTCGTGATTAGAGAAAAAAAAAGTATCCTCGCGGTCGACCCAGCCGCTAGCAGAAATGGGTACCATGGCATTACTCTGAGAAGGTGAGGAATGCCGCCTCGCATCGTGAGTTTCGATGCTTGAAGCGACACTATTCAGAAGTCTCCGAACACTTCTGGAGCACATATGGGTGAAAACTCTCGTGCTAAGACGTCGATTCAAGTGTCGCACTTGACCTCTCCCGTTAGTGAAACCACTTTAATAAATAACCAAGTTTAAGAATGAGTGGCTTGTATCAGGCTCATGAGAAGTAAACAAACCAATATATGCCTGCTTCATAGACTACACCAAAGCTTTTGATAGAGTACACCACAAACAACTTATAGAATGCCTAAAAGAGATACATCTAGTTGACATGGATATACGACTAATATGCAATCTATACTGGGAGCAAACAGCAATAATAAAATATAACAAAGAGTTCTCTACACCCATTGATATAAAAAGAGGAGTAAGACAAGGATGCATCCTATCACCAAGCTTGTTCAATCTATACACTGAGCAAATCTTTAAAAACATCATAGAGATGCCAGGCCTACAAATTAATGGAAAGATAATCAATAACCTAAGATATGCTGACGATACTGTACTACTAGCAGAAAATCCTAAAGACCTACAACAATTACTTAATGAAATAAACACGACAAGCAAAAAATATGGACTAGATATGAATATCAAAAAGACTAAAACTATGATCATAAACAAAGAAAATACCCAAAACCCACAAGTGGATATCAAAATTGAAGCAAAAAAACCTTGAGACAGTTCAGAACTATAACTACCTTGGACATACTATAACCAGTGATGGAAAATGTACAACTGAAATAAACAAAAGAATAGGAATGGCAAAAAGTAATTTTAATGTCATGAAGGACATACTAACATCAAAACAGATAACACCAGAGCTAAAACTAAGAATAGCAAAATGTTACATCTTCTCAATATTCCTATAGGGTGCTGAAACATGGACATTAGACAAGAAAACAGAACAGAGAATTGAAGCCTTTGAAATGTGGATATATAGAAGAATAGGTAGAATTGGATGGAAGGAAAAGAAAACAAATGACAAAGTCTTAAAACAACTAAAAATGAAAAGAGAACTTCTGAACACAATTAGAACAAGACAAATGCGATTCTTAGGCCATGTTAAAAGACACAACAGCCTACTGAAAGTGATCCTGGAGGGGAAAATACAAGGTAAAAGAGGCAGAGGCAGACCAAGATTAACATGGACGAGTAACATCAAAAGATGGACAAATCAACCGATGACAACCTGCACCATCAAAGCAAGAGATAGAGCAAAATGGCGCTCCATGGTAGCCAACCTTCGTTGCGGAGACGGCACTCAATGATGATGA
The DNA here is from genome assembly GCA_032433765.1 of Megaustenia siamemsis. Classification (NCBI taxonomy): domain Eukaryota; kingdom Metazoa; phylum Mollusca; class Gastropoda; order Stylommatophora; family Ariophantidae; genus Megaustenia; species Megaustenia siamemsis. The sequence continues at coordinate 71,109,676 of JAVIAB010000088.1, read as the reverse complement.
TCAGGCTCATGATATCTTCATCTATAAATGCAACATTTCCAAGTTAATCTGTCATTCTGACATGATAACAAAGAGCCGAGAATGTAACATATCAAACATTTACTTCTCTCTTTTGATTCATCTCATAACTTCATTAACTCGTTTACATCTCTTCCTGTCTTTCCTTCCTTCCATCCAACAGCCAATCCTCACTTGCCTTGTCCTCAAACTTGTCTATCCACATCTCTCCGCTCCCTTAATTATTGGGTTTCCCCGGAGCCCCAGGACAATCCAGAAAGGTTTGACACAAACCAAATTATTAAAATGCCAACAAGCGACTCCTTGTTATGTCCTGACAAGGCAACAAACCTTGTATATCAACCATCTAACCGGGGATTACCACGTTTTTTTTTAAACACGGCCCACTTTGGTACACACTAACTGACACATTATAATTGTTTATAACAAATACATCAGTATTAGAATATATGAAAAGATTTAAACATTAAAAAGAACGGGCGTATAAACACGATTCTACAGAGCAAAAAATGCCTTGGTAGTCTGGTTTGGAATTCACCTGACACCGACGTTCGGACAACCCGTGTTCGATTCCCGCTGGAAGAAGTGTGAGTTGTACTCGTGATTAGAAAACATATACCCCCCGCGTCGACCGACCAGCTAGCAGAAATGGGTACCAGGGCATTAGTTTGGGACGGTGAGGAATGCCGCCTCGCATCGTGAGTTTCGATGTTTGAAGCGACACTATCCAGAAGTCTCCAAACATTTCTGGATAGGCGGCCGATCACATATGGGTGGAAACTCGCGTGCTAAGACGCCGGTTCAAGGCTCGTACTTGACCTTGACCTTTATTTTAAATAAACATACTTTGGCTACGTCAAAAGGCACAGCGGGCTGCATAGAACAATAATGGAAGGTTTAGTTCCTGGGAACGCATCATGAGCAGACCAAGAAGAAGATGGTTTCAAGACATCAAAACTAAGAATAGCAAAATGTTACATCTTCTCAATATTCCTGTATGGTGCAGAAACATGGACATTAGACAAGAAAACAGAACAAAAAAATTGAAGCCTTTGAAATGTGGATTTATAGAAGAATAGGTAGAATTGGATGGAAAGAAAAGATAACAAACGATGAAGTTTTAAAACAACTGAAAATAAAAAGAGAACTATTAAATACAATTAAGACAAGACAAATGAAATTTTTGGGGCACGTTAAAAGACACAACAGCCTACTAAAAGTAATATTGGAAGGGAAAATACAAGGTACAAGAGGCAGAGGCAGACCAAGACTAACATGTACGAGTAACATCAAAAGATGGACAAGTAAATCTATGACAACCTGCACCATCAAAGCAAGAAACAGAGTAGAATGGCGCTCCATGGTAGCCAACCTTCGTTACGGAGAAGGCGTTCGATGATGATGATGATGATGATGATGAACTAGTAGATAGTATTTTATTTAGTTAATAAATATTTATGTAAAATAACCTCTACTGAGATGAAGTATGTTACGACGAATGAAATGAAACAGCATGAGAGACAAGATTAGAAATGAAGAACTGAGAAAAAAGCTAGGAATAACCCCCGCCATAGAAGAAATAACGAAACAACAGATAAAACGGTTTGGCCACTTGACAAGACTGTGTGATCAAAATACAACACAACGAGCCTTCAATAAACGTTGCCAGAATACCAGACCCAAGAGACGACCACGAAAACGATTGATTGACGGAATATTGGAAGCACTAGGAAATATAACAGCAGCAAAGGCGAACAGAAGAGCTAAAGACCGCAAATTATATCTCCCCTCGACGCTGAAAGGCAAATGAGGATAGAAAGAAGAAGAAGGAATATGCTACTTAGCTAGCAAGTTAGTTACATAATAGTCACACTAGAAGCCACACAAAGTGTCTAATATTCAGCTTCAAAAGTGGCCATGCCTCTGAAGAACCCCATGAAAAGTATGCACTTGAATGAATCCCCTATCTCATAATTTGATTATACCTGGGGCTCCTCTAACATCGTTTGAGAACCACTGCCATGAAGAAAATCCGAGGACCAGACGAGGGCGCTGATTTAATGTCAGGTGTTAATTAAGACCACGTTGTTTTTTGTCCAGGTTTTAGGGCTAGGCCTGTCGGGGAATGTCACGTGACAATGGGGGCGGGGTAAAATGTCAGATGGAAGATATAATATTGGATGGAGGGGGTGATTTGCAGCACGGGGAAAATGGGAGGAGTCCGAAAACGTGAAAGGGGGCTTGAATTATGGGTTTGGTGGGAAAAGTGAAAAAGGGAAACTATGATTTATTTGTCTAAGGTGGATATAGAATGAGAGGAGGGAGAGAGGAAGATGTGAGAGATAAAGAGTAAGAGAGAGTAGGAGTGGGGCAGAGAGAGGGAGAGAGAGACAAAGATGTGAGAGATAGAGAGTAAGAGAGAGTAGGAGTGGGGCAGAGAGAGGGAGAGAGAAACAAAGATGTGAGAGATAAAGAGTAAGAGAGAGAGTAGGAGTGGGGCAGAGAGAGGGAGAGAGAGACAAAGATATGAGAGATAGAGAGTAAGAGAGAGTAGGAGTGGGGCAGAGAGAGGGAGAGAGAAACAAAGATGTGAGAGATAAAGAGTAAGAGAGAGTAGGAGTGGGGCAGAGAGAGGGAGAGAGAGACAAAGATGTGAGAGATAGAGAGTAAGAGAGAGTAGGAGTGGGGCTGAGAGAGGGACAGAGAGACAAAGATGTGAGAGATAGTGAGTAAGAGAGAGTAGGAGTGGGGCAGAGAGAGGGAGAGAGAGACAAAGATGTGAGAGATAAAGAGTAAGAGAGAGTAGGAGTGGGGCAGAGAGAGGGAGAGAGAGACAAAGATGTGAGAGATAAAGAGTAAGAGAGAGTAGGAGTGGGGCAGAGAGAGGGAGAGAGAGACAAAGATGTGAGAGATAAAGAGTAAGAGAGAGAGTAGGAGTGGGGCAGAGAGAGGGAGAGAGAGACAAAGATGTGAGAGATAGAGAGTAAGAGAGAGTAGGAGTGGGGCAGAGAGAGGGAGAGAGAAACAAAGATGTGAGAGATAAAGAGTAAGAGAGAGTAGGAGTGGGGCAGAGAGAGGGAGAGAGAGACAAAGATGTGAGAGATAGAGAGTAAGAGAGAGTAGGAGTGGGGCAGAGAGAGGGAGAGAGAGACAAAGATGTGAGAGATAGTGAGTAAGAGAGAGTAGGAGTGGGGCAGAGAGAGGGAGAGAGAGACAAAGATGTGAGAGATAGAGAGTAAGAGAGAGTAGGAGTGGGCAGAGAGAGGAGAGAGAGACAAAGATGTGAGAGATAAGAGTAAGAGAGAGTAGGAGTGGGACAGAGAGAGAGGAGAGAGAGACAAAGATGTGAGAGATAGAGAGTGAGAGAGAGTAGGATGTGGGGCAGAGAGAGAGGAGAGAGAGACAAAATGTGAGAGATAGAGAGTAAGAGAGAGTAGGAGTGGGGCAGAGAGAGGGAGAGAGAGACAAAGATGGGAGATATAAAGAGGAGAAGGAGTAGTAGTGGGACAGAGAAAGGGAGAGAGGAAGTGAGAAATGGGGGAGGATAGGAATGGGAGAAAAAGTGAGGGGAGAGGAGTGTGAGGAGATGGACGGAGTGAGCGGGAAAGTGAGGGAGAGAGAGGGAGGGAAAGTTATCGAAAGAGAGAATGAGATGGAGGGAGAGAGAAGAGAGAGAGAGAAAGAGAGAGGGATTAGGTAGAGGTGAGATGGAGGAAGAGCGGGAGAGGATGAACGAGAGGGAGGGAAGGAGATGAAGAGCGAGAGGGAAAGATAGAGAGAAGGTAATGGATGAAGATAGTGGGAGAAGAAGAGCGAGCGAGAGAGACAGGAAGGAAGAGAGAGGAAGGGAGAAAGTAACAGAGAAGAAAGAGATGCCCATTGTGAGGCAGAAATACAAGTCTCGAACAAACCCCAAATGATCAATTTCTTTGAGCACATGACGAAGCTCTCATTGGATCAAGTAGCTCGCTGTTTATGCACACCCTATAGGTTATCCAACTTGTTTGCTCGACCCTGTAATCCAAATAGATAATCAGGATTATCTACTATGAACGGCCTACATTTCAAACGGCAAACGCCTACATGGCGTCATTTTTTTCTCAATCTAACATGTTCCCTACCCCCATACCCAGGTGCAATTGATCGATCGATTGATTGATTGACTGATCGATTATCCCTTTTGGTCGAATACGGCACACAGGGCAGAATTCATAGTTTCCCACGTCTGACGGTCAGACACAACCCTGTTTTAGTTCTTGGTTGTTTCTGAGACCCATAGCTACGCTCTCTTTGATGATGGTTCTACACAGGGTTTCTTTCGGTCTTCCTCGTTTTCTTGTACCTTGTGGTCTCCATATCAGGTCCTGGTGAGGTAACCTTCTGAAGTCTATTCTGTGAACGCGACTAAGGTATTTCTATCGTCGCTTTCTAACGTAATTGATGCAATAGAGGACAGTGCATGTTTGAGCTCTTTCGTTGTTATAGTCCTACCTATTCTTCTATAAATCCACATTTCAAAGGCTTCAATTTTCTGTTCTGTTTCTTGTCTAATGTCCATGTTTCTGCACCATACAGGAATATTGAAAAGATTTAACATTTTGCCATTCTTAGTTTCAGCCCTGCTGATATTTGTTTTGTTGTTAGTATATTTTTCATGGCATTAAAATTACTTTTTGCCATACCTATTCTTTTGAGTATGTCCCAGGTAGTTGTAGCTCTGGACTGTCTCCAGATGTATTCCCTCAACTGTGATATTAATTGTAGGTCTTGAGAATTTTCTTTGTTTATGATCATAGTTTTAGTCTTTTTGATATTCATTTCTAGTCTACTGTCCATGATTCGCTTCCATAGGTCAAAACTGATTCTATATAGCACCGATGAACTCACTTCTATTGACACAGATTTGTTGCATACGGTATTTTTCATTTTCTGAAATGCTATTTTGGCCTGAGCTATTCTGCTTTTTATTTCTGTGGTGCATCTCCCATCTGATGTTATTATTGTGCCCAAGTATTTGACGCGTTGAACTTTTTTCAGATTTGTCTTGTTTATGTTGATGCTGCATGATGGTGATGATTGTTTCTTCGATATGACCATTACTTCTGTTTTCTTACTGTTCAGACTGAGACCTTTTTGTTGCTTTCTTTTACTATTGTGTCTATCATTTCTTGTTGTTCATTCTCTGTCTCTGCTATTAAGACTGTGTCATCCGCATATCGCAAATTATTTATGTTGTAACCGTTGACTTTAATTCCTTTTTTGTCTACTATTGATCTCATAATATGTTCGCTGTAAAGTGAAAACAAATCCGGCGACAGAACACAGTCTTGTGTGACTCCTTGTTTTATATATTGGAATTGTCCTGTTTGGTTGTTCATTCGTATAGCTGCTGTTTGTTGCCAGTACATGTTTTTTTATGATTCGCAGATCCTTGCCATCAATGTTTAATTTCTCCAGCATATTGATTATTTCTACATGCTTTACTTTGTCAAATGCTTTTGTGTAGTCTTTAAAGCACATATATAGATCTTTCTTTACCTCTATAGATCTTCCTATCAATGCTCTTAAGATGTATATTGCATTATTGGTGCCCTTTCCTTCCACAAATCCACATTGTTCCTCACTTATTTCTGGTTTTAATTTGTTCCTTACACGTCTCTTGATGATTCTTAGTAATATTTTAGTCATATGGCTCATGAGACTAATAGTGCGATGGTCTTCACAATGAGTGGCGCCTGACCTCTTCGGTATGGTTACAAAGATAGATTTTAGTAGATTTTCGGGTTTGTGAAATTATTTAAAAAAAATTGTAGTTTTATTGTTTAACTAGTTTTGTTGTTGTTGTTGTTAGGCTCATCATCAATGCACACCGAACGAACCCATAGGTCCCCAGTATCCCCCTCGAGAATCTTCAAAAATAATCCTGGTCCAAGTGAACGAATTCCGTAGCACAGTTTGGGATCCACTGTGGGTAGGTTTTTTACAGAAAATTTCCCCGAGCATTGCCATATCTACTACAAAGGACAAGGGGTAGGGTTCGCTCCCAACCGACGGCTTCGAGGTTCACCCAGCCTTAAATGAGTACCGGACTTTTTTTTCTGGGAAAGTAAAGCAGCACGGGCGTAATACCGACCACATTACCCCAAAATCTTGTGCTGAAGGTCTGTAAAATATAGGGTCACTAACACCATATTTCCCTATACGCCACTTGGCCCGACGGGGTACTTTACTTTTTTTTTTTACTATTGCCATATCTACTGCCCGCTCATTTTATTTAACTGCCAACGGTTCTTAAACGTGCTCGAGTACACACTGGACCTACTGATTATTGACACGAGAGGGCTAGACATCGAATCTCACTACCCAAAAGATCAGGGGAGGATAACGTCATAAAGAAAGCATGGATTAGTTTTCCTATTTTTAAAATATCACTACCGGTTGTGGTGGGCTTTGAACTCGGGTCATTCCTGTCCTGAGGCCGATCGCGTACCTCTAGACACCCAGAACCCTATGTGATGTTCATGTTTTTGAGGTAAATAAATAGTACTTTTAGGAAGTGTTCATGTTTTTGAGGTAAATAAATAGTACTTTTAGGAAGTGTTCATGTTTTTGAGGTAAATAAATAGTACTTTTAGGAAGTGTTCATGTTTTTGAGGTAAATAAATAGTACTTTAGGAAGTGTTCATGTTTTTGAGGTAAATAAATAGTACTTTAGGAAGTGTTCATGTTTTTGAGGTAAATAAATAGTACTTTTAGGAAGTGTTCATGTTTTTGAGGTAAATAAATAGTACTTTTAGGAAGTGTTCATGTTTTTGAGGTAAATAAATAGTACTTTTAGAAGTGTTCATGTTTTTGAGGTAAATAAATAGTACTTTTAGGAAGTGTTCATGTTTTTGAGGTAAATAAATAGTACTTTTAGGAAGTGTTCATGTTTTTGAGGTAAATAAATAGTACTTTTAGGAAGTGTTCATGTTTTGAGGTAAATAAATAGTACTTTTAGGAAGTGTTATGTTTTTGAGGTAAATAAACAGTACTTTTAGGAAGTGTTATGTTTTTGAGGTAAATAAACAGTACTTTTAGGAAGTGTTATGTTTTTGAGGTAATAAATAGTACTTTTAGGAAGTGTTATGTTTTTGAGGTAAATAAACAGTACTTTTAGGAAGTGTTATGTTTTTGAGGTAAATAAATAGTACTTTTAGGAAATGTTATGTTTTTGAGGTAAATAAACAGTACTTTTAGGAAGTGTTTATGTTTTTGAGGTAAATAAATAGCACTTTTAGGAAGTGTTATGTTTTTGAGGTAAATAAACAGTACTTTTAGGAAGTGTTATGTTTTTGAGGTAAATAAATAGTACTTTTAGGAAGTGTTATGTTTTTGAGGTAAATAAATAGTACTTTTAGGAAGTGTTATGTTTTTGAGGTAAATAAATAGTACTTTTAGGGAATGTTATGTTTTTGAGGTAAATAAACAGTAATTTTAGGAAGACCTATTTAAAATATTTCTTAAATTAAATACTTTTTGATAGGAGATATTTATTGTCAACGAAATGTATATACCGATAGATTGATGGTCTAAAGGTGAAAAGAGGTCTGTCAATCCGGAGAGCTTTGTGGGAAAACCGGATGTATCAACAATCAACCCTTATCAGGAACAGTCAATCTCCATACGTTTGGAGAATTGCTGCAACGAGCAGTGAACGGATATCGTATGCCCGACGAAGATTGAACCCTCGGTATCGTCGTCATATCAGCTGATGAAGACCTCGCCTCAGGTCCCCATGGTAACAACCTGCGTGAAACATGTTGGCAACGGAAGCAATGTAGCCGCATATCCGCACAAGTGAATGTCAACTGATATAGAAGACCTAGTTATTGCAGTACCTCTCGACAGGGTCAGATCAAACCTTCTCAAGTGATGGGGTCTATTGATATAGAAGACCTAGTTATTGCAGTACCTCTAGACAGGTCAAGATCAAACCTTCTCAAGATGGGGTCTATTGATATAGAAGACCTAGTTATTGCAGTACCTCTAGACAGAGCAAGATCCAAACCCTCTCCAACAGAACCCGGGAATCAAAGAAAGCCATTACAACTCGCTAACTAACAGCTTTAGGTCCAAAAGTTCTCGCTCATATCAACCCATTGCATTCAAATAATCACTACACGGATGTGAAATATTTCAGCTTCAATTTTCTTATAATTAACATGATGTTCTATAGAACAATAGTCCTGTGTTCTATAGAATAATAGTTGCTGCAAAGTTAAAATAAAATGCTCGTCGCATAACAGAAGGTTCCTGGTTCGAACTACATTTTGAGCGATCGCTTTTCCCCCCCCCCCCATATAATTTCATAGATATTTGGTAATTTCGAATGGTAGTTTGTAGATGAGCCTAAATGAGCAGCAGAACCCTGACTAGAATTTGAAGTATCGTTTAAAATGAGCGCCTGGAAGAACCCATGGCAGTTAAATTCGAAAAGTGGGACTAATGAAACCAGTCAAAAAGCCAGAAAAAACTGGTTTCCTGAAAACAAAAATGCTGGCTTGGTAAAAAAGAAAACAGTTCAACTTTAAGCAGTCGCTCTCCAGCAGCCGAAGATGGGAAGGGATGAACGCGTTGGAAAGGTAATAAAAGCGAGGAACGGGATTGGTTCTGTCTCCCTACAAAATGATCTGACCACGTGCGTTGGGGGGCCCACACATCATATCAGCAACTAAGCTAAGTCCGGTCAGCAACTCACAGCTGACGGCATGTGGCAGGATCGGCAAACAACAGAGCTGAGTGCGGTCAGCGACTCATAGCTGACGGTATGTGGCAGGATCGGCAAACAACAGAGCTGAGTGCGGTCTGCGACTCATAGCTGACGGCATGTGGCAGGATCGGCAAACAACAGAACTGAGTGCAGTCAACGACTCATAGCTGACGGCATGTGGCAGGATCGGCAAACAACAGAGCTGAGTGCGGTCAGCGACCTACATCTGACGGCATGTGGCAAATCAGCAAACAGCATAGCAGATCAAGACTCTTGCCCACCTCCCCAGCGGTGCTCCTGGAACAAGATAATCCAGTCTGGCTGAGACAGTAGACATCGAAGAGGGAAGCAACCCTCTTCTAAAAAGTTATGAAGTTGATGCAGGATGTGTTGGGCCGAAAGGTGCAAATTCCACAGCCTAGATGCAAATTACACACACAGCGCATTAAAGCCAACTTTATAATGTTGGCTAGCGGTCGTAGGGCGTACACAAGGAAGGGATTCACTGCCACATTATTTGTTATTAAGTTTTCCTTTAACCCCTTTCTCCCTCACAAATTAAAAAAAAATCTGATATTGAATTATTTACGATGCACTGTGGATAGGACATGATCGTCTACGCCAACTGGTATGGCACATGATGATGATGATATTGAATTTGGTCTCCATTAATCTTCCTCCTTGTATCTTAGGATAATCATCAGCATGTGCCATACCGGTTAGTGTTGGCTATCACGTTCCTCCACAATTTTCTGTCCACAGTACTTTGGATCAATTCCGTTTGACTGTTTACTGTGCAACGACAGCAAACTATCTATAGAATCGTATCTCTTTGTCGATCGTGACCTCTCAATCCATGTGTTTTGCCAGTTGTAACCAAGTATTCCAATTTAGCTTCTCATGATGTCTCCGAAAAATGTTGATTGTTTCTTTCTGATGTTTTTTAGGTGTTTCCTTTTTGTGTTTGCCTCTTTGAGTATGTCCTCATTGGTCTTTTTAGCTGTTCATATAACTCTCAGCATTCTTTTGAGAAATCTCATCTCTGAAGCCTATAATTGTCTTTTTATTTATGTGTCTATTTTCCATTATTCATTTTCACAGGTCAGAATTGTCTCTATATAACATAGCTGATGTCATTCTGTGTCGCTCACTTCTATTGACATAGATTTTTTGGACAAGATGTTTTAAGATGTTTTGCACTTTCTGAAAAGCTACTTTGGTTTGCGCTAATCTGCTTTTTATTTCTGTGGTGCATCTTCCGTCTGAGGTTAATATATTTTATTTCTGTGGTGCATCTTCCGTCTGAGGTTAATATATTTTATTTTCTGTGGTGCATCTTCCGTCTGAGGTTAATATATTTTATTTCTGTGGTGCATCTTCCGTCTGAGGTTAATATATTTTATTTCTGTGGTGCATCTTCCGTCTGGTGTTAATATATTTTATTTCTGATGTTAAACTAAAGACACCACCACCTTTCACAAGATCATAACGTATCTGTACTCTAAATCTATCAAATCAAAATAATTTGGAAGAAGAGAAAACAGGATAATTCCAAGAATACCTAGACTCTACTGCAGCCAACTATAAGCAAACACTAACAAAAGTAAACAGCGATAACAACTGGAAAAAACACGTTTCTTTATTCATATAAACAGGAGTCTAGCGAATAGATAACAGCGGGCAGAAGTCCCCGCCTGTCAGCGGCGCTAGTATCAACAAACAAACCGTTTCAGTTCGACAATATGCACCGAGAATGCTGTCAGGAAGTGTTAGTGTGGTTTTAAGATAAAGACGAAACGTGTTTTCCATAGTCTGCGTTTTTATGACGTTTACGGTACGGATTTATCGTGTTGATGAGTTATGAGCCGCTTTGCTGTTAGTTAATAGTTGCAGTCTGTTTATTTTTTGTGCTATCTCTATCAGAGATGTACCGAGTTGTTGAGGTGCAGGAGATTTCTCGCGAGAGTTGGCGAGAACGGATGTGTTTGTGAGTTCACCAGGTTAATGAAACTATCATCTAGTGCGATAGTGAAAACTGTTAGAGATAATCCAGGTATTTCATACTCAAGAAAAGTAATGTTTCATCCTGTAGGAAATATACGAGGAAATGTTACATTACCTTTGCAGAAAGATAGAATTTTATGTTTCACGCGATTATCTGTCTCACGCATCGGGGTGCAAGGAATTACCCCACTGGTGCAAGTAATAACCACAAAAACGTTATAACTGCTTCAACAAATGTCATTTTAAAAAATGCAATTCCAAAGAACAATTCATCAGGCATGACCCAGAACTCGCCAAGAAAGAGTTTATAACTGCCCAAAAATAAACAGTCACGAAAATACAGACCTTCATTAATGAATGCTTGCGCAGAATAAAAGGATGGAAATGGCCGGACAAAAAACAATAACTTAGATATATGGAAAATGACCGCACATATACCATGAACATAGAGATACAACAAGACGAATGCACTGGACATGACGCACACTGTGGAAATAAACTGAGTGTATTATATGACAGTATCTTGTTTTTGCAATTACCAGGAGGAGAAAAAAGGGGAAGGCCAAAATATACATGACCAAAAAAAAAAAAAAAACAGGTGGATGTAGAGATGAAGATGATGGAGAAGACAGGTGGATGTAGAGATGAAGATGATGGAGAAGACAGGTGGATGTAGAGATGAAGATGATGGAGAAGACAGGTGGATGTAGAGATGAAGATGATGGGAAGACAGGTGGATGTAGAGATGAAGATGATGGAGAAGACAGGTGGATGTAGAGA